>PVJH01036918.1:0-18379 GCA_004026705.1 Nesogale talazaci | reverse complement strand
TGGAGTTGACCTGGCTCCTGGCAGCTCCAGAGGACAGAGAAGAACTGCCCCGGTGGGGTCCCAGGACTCTAACTCTTTATGAGAGGAGAAAGCCTCCTCACCCTGTGACGACAGGCTGTGCCCCACGACAGCCGGGCAGCGTGGCCCTCAGCCATCGTGGACAGAGGCGCTGAGAACCAGGGCTCAGGTAGAAAGATGGCGTCTTGAAAACGATGGCAGCGGCGGCATAGGTTCAAGTTTGCTTAAGGGAATTTATGTATGGCTGCTTCTAGTAGCTGTGAGAGCCTCCAGCACAGTGATTTACATAAGAATGTAAATAAGAATTCCGTCTTACGTCAGTTCTGACATGAGTTGAGTACTTTTTGGGGGGGGAGGGGTAGTTTTTATTGTCGACTTTTATGATCCGTATCTTTATAAACCTAACCTCGTTTTGTCTCTGGAGGTTGGGAACGTTACAGCTAAACTTTCCAGCCGTCGTTGAATGCTTTTGAAAGGCCCACAGAGCAGAGGAAAAGGTTTGCTTTGACTTCAGTAGGTTCTGAGTGGTGGGTTGCCTGTGTACTGGGCCAGCATTTCCTTAGCCGAGCTCTCACCGGTGTCATGTCGGAGGTTTCTGGTTTTTCTGTTTCACACTTGAGTGCGGTGAACGGCACGTCCTTGCTCCCTGGAGCATAAAAACCTCACTGCCACCGAGTCGATGCCTACTCACTAAGAAACCCTGCCAGGGCGCCACCAGAGTGATCAGTATTGTGTGAGTCTTTAAGGCTCCCGAAGTTCCTGCCCATGCCTGCGGCGGCCCCTCCGTAGGTCACAACGAAGAGCCTGAGCCCCAGACAGGTGAAGTCACAGGTCCAGAGTCACACGGTAAACGTGTGGAGGGGTCCATGTCCAAGCCCTGGCCTCTCTGACTCCACAGCTGGTGCCTGAACTCAACAGACGCTGCCAGTTCCCCCATGCACACGAACACCAGGCTCCAGTCGCAAGCCCTGCCCTCGGGAAGCAACCACAGTGCTGCACCGTGACTGCAAGGGGGCTCCGGCCCTGGCCACGGCCACTTGATGGCAGCCGCACGTAGCAGTGGCTGTCCCTGTGCTGGAGCCCGGGAAGGCGAGGTCACAGGTCGGGTCTCAGGTGGAGGGAGCCAGGGAAGGCTTAAGGAGAGGCCGCTGAGTTGAATTGGTGCAGCCGACAAAGGCGGCCTGAAAGACGGAGCACCGTGAAGGGAGCCCACGCTGCCGGGAAGGAAGAAAGGGTCCACTCTTCCCTGCGGGTGTGCTGGGGTATGCGTTGGGCTGCTGACCCCGAAGCTGGCAGTTTGAAACCACCAGCCACCTCTGGGGAGAAAGGTGAGGCTGTCTGCTCCGATAAAAGACTTAGCGTTTCGGACTCCCACAGGGGTGCTTCTACGCTGTCCTCCTGGATCTCCGAGAGTCAGAATCGACGCGATGAGAGTGGGGGGTTTTTTTGAGGGGGGAAGGAGGGGGTAAAATGGCCCAAGAGGTTATCAGGGACAGACGCGTGTGGATGTGGAGCGCTAGCCCTGGTCACTCTGTGGGGGCGTCACTCATCCAGTCCATGGGGTTCACACCCCTGTTACAGGCCAGGTCTGTTCTAGGTGTCTGACGTGCCACAGGTACCTGACAGAAAAGCACCCCCACTTCAGAGACTCTGCCGATTAGTGGGGGGCGGGGTGGGGAGGGAAGATAGCACCACGAAGAGAAGATAATCAGATTCTAGGAGGTATAAGACAGTCCTCGGGTTACTGTAAGGACCGAAGGCAGGGGACTTTCAACCCCTTCCTACGCTTGTGAAAGTTGGACAGTGGATAAGGAAGACCCCAAAGGGGTCCGTGCATCTGGCCGGGGCTGCCGGCGAAGGCTATGGGACGTCCTGTGGACTGCCTGTCCTGGAAGACGGACAGCCCGAAGCCTCCTTCGAGACAAGGGTGACAAGACTTGGTCTCCGCGGCTTTGGGCATGTCATCAGGAGAGACCGGTCCCTGGAAACGGACACCATGCAGGGAAAGTAGAGGGGCAGCCCCAACGAGGAAGACCCAGACCAGATGGACGGACGGATGGGGCAGCGGTACCCTGGACTCCAGCACCGCGAGACCCATTGTGAGCGGACCGGGCTGAGTCTCCTTCTGCCACGCGCAATCTCTGACAGCCACAGGAAGAATGACGCGGACCGTGGAGAGGACCGTGGCGCAGGGAGGGCCTTTGGAGAAGGTGGCCGCCAAGCCAAGACCTGGAAGATGAGGGAGATGAGGGGGGTGGGGTGGGGGACGGTTCGAGGACAGGCAAGGCATCCGGCCGGAGTGAGATGAGCTTGGCTTCCCCAGGGTCCGTCACTGGGGGAGAGGTGAGGTCCTGCAGGGAATGAGGCCTGTATCTGGGCAGCACTGGCGGGCTCTGGACAGGGACCAGGGTCTTGCCTTTCAGCATTTGGACAGCTCCCCGTGCTGCTGGGCTGGTGGCCAGGCAGCTGCAGGGCCAGCGTGAGGTCAGCCTAAGCAGAGACTCCGCAGGGCTGTGCGGCTGTGCAAAGCTGACACAGCGGGGTGTATGTGGGGGGGCGATGGGAACCTTTAGGGCAGCGGTTCTCAACCCTCCTCAGGCTGAGACCCTTTCTTCTAGTGCCTCATGTGGTGGGGACCCCCCCCAACCCTAAAATGATTTTCGTGGCCGCTGTCATTTTGCTATTGTTTTTGAAGGGCTCGGTCAACCCCCAAAGGGGTCACAACCCACAGATTGAGAACCCCTGTGCTAAGGATGGAGCCTGATTTGGGGGGGGGGCACCTGCTCCTTTTGAATATATGGGAATGGATGCCAGGGACACCGTTCCTAGAACACCTCCATCCAGGTTAAAGACACGTCCTCACCTAGACCAGGGACCCTCCCCGCAGCTTACACGACAGGTTCTGGGGTCAGTGAGGTTCTGGGTCCCTGATCTCCTGGCTGTGTGGCCCCCAGCCTCCCTGTCCTCGTCTTTAACGTGGGGTTAGCGACAGCCCTTCCCTCATCAGGTGGCAGTGGGGGGACCTGAGGATATACACCCCGTGCCCCCTTGGCGCCCAACCCAGCACCCCCTCATCTACTTCCCCTGCCCGGCCATCAGCCCCTCTTGCCCATGCCCGGTCATAGGACTTTGGGGCTGGAGGAAGTCTGAGTGACTCCCCACTTAGCCCTGGGGCGGCGGAGACCCACAGGGTGGAGGGGGCGGGCCGGGTCAGTTTCAGAAGGGGAGCTGATTGCTTTTCCGACTCTCACCGGCTGCCCAGCGCCCTCCTGCTTGCTGACGGTGAAGGGTGTGGGCATTCTGGGGCTGCTGGGGAAGTTGAGGGGGGACTGCAGAGAGGAGACTTTGGCTCCATGCGAATGGATCAAGCACCTGGCGGGCTCCACGACGCCCCCTTCCTGACCTTCCTGCAGACCAGCCCGAGCATCTTCCCCCTTAGACCTGCTCCAAGCCTGGGGTCCACACGCTCCGCCCCACTCAGCCCCCCCACCCCACCTTCAGGTTCCTGACCCCCTACCCTGGACTGTTGTCGTCCAGCCTCCCCACGGGTCACCCCGCCTCCAGAGTCCGCCCCCGCCCATCTGTCCCCCTACAGCCCCGCCCATGGATGCCTCTCTCTCCTCCAAGGTCAAGCTCCCTCTCCTTCCCCAATCTTCCCACCCACTTGGGCCTCCCCCCGGCCTCCTCCCAGCCCCCCATTCGGCCAATCACCACACCCCATAGCATCTGCTCGCAATATTGTTTCTGGGACACCTGCGGCTTCTCATACTCAGTCCTGCCTGTGTGCTGCCTGTTCTCCGGAAGCCAGGTCCCAACTGGGAATCATCTAGCTAGCTACTTAGCTATCACCTATTTATCTATCTATCTCCTTTCTAGGTATCTATCTAGCTATCCATGATCTTTATCCAGCTATCGTCTATCTAGCTCTCTATCCACTGGGTGGGCCTGGTTCCTGGAAAGATGGAGAGTCCAGAGAAACCCAGAGGGCCAGTGCTACTCTGTCCAGCAGGGCCTCTGTGAGTCAGTATCCACTTGCTCGCAGAGACTTTGATTTTGGAAAAAAAAAATCATTTCCCTCCGCCGCCCCCCCCCCCCACTATCCCCAAGATCATCAGCTCTGAGTGGGGAGAGAAGCCTGTCTTCATTGTTCTTCTGAAAATTTTATCCAAAGATCATTTGATTGGGGGCTTTTATCATGATCCATATATCAAGGGTGCCAAGCATATTTGTGCCTAGGCCGCCATCAGTCTTTCCTGGACATGGACTCTCCACGGGACCCCTGGAATCAGCTCCTCTCCCTGAGAAATCATGAATTGCGATTATTTTCACATCTTACATGGACCGCTGTCTCTCTTCCTTCCCCCACGGGATCTGCTGTTCGTCCCCCTGGAGGGGGTGGGTGTGGATATGTGTGGATCATTGTGATTGGTTCCCCCTTCCTCCCCTCCCCACCTTCCCCCCACCCTTCTGGGATTGCTACTCCCATTCCTGTTCCTGGGTCCCAAGTGTCTGCTTCTTTTTGTCTTTTGTGTGTGTGTGTGTGTGTGTGTGTGGCATCACTGCCCTGGTGGGAAGAGGAAGCCCAGCCTTGCTCCTGGAGAGCTGCTGCTGGATTTGAACCGTCAGCCCTGTGGCCTGCAGTCCCACACTCAACCATTGCGCCACCGGGGCTCAGTCAAGTGCCTGCGTTCTTATCTCTCATCTGTACCTGTTTGTGCGTGCTCCCCGTCTAGTCCTGGGTAAAAGGCATCCCTGGGGTCAAGCCCGTGGGGGGCAAGGAAGCCTCAAGGGACCAGAGGTATATTGTCTTCTTTTGGATAGATTGAGTCTTAACAATGGCCTGCCTTCGGGTCAATTCTGACTGATAGCCACCCCGTCGTTGTTGTTGTCGTCGGACAGGGTGAGATGGCCCGTGTGTTTCTGGGACGGTCACTCGGTGGGAGTGGGGAGTGGTCACTCACCCACCGCCATGACCAGCGCCTGCCCTCGTCATCCGACGCTGCCCCTGGTGACCCCCAGGCAGAGGACAGGGAAGTGCCGCTCGCTGGACGGCATCAGCCTTGCACTCTCAAGTGTCAGGCGTCTTTGAGTTTGTGCTGGCTGGGTTTCCGCAGATGCTCCCAGGGCCTCTGTGCAGTCCGTCTCCCCTGCAGCCTGTCCACCTCTTCGCTTCTGGTGACAGACAGTGCGTGAGACAGGGGCGGACCCCGATCAGTCTTCCTGGTGGAGGCCGGAGCATTCTCCCTCCCAAACCCCCACCCCACCCCGTGGCGGTTTGTGGGAATCCCAGCGTTTCCTCGAGGGCCGGCCCCCTTCGGAGTCCTGGTGGCGTTGTGGTTGTGTGTGGGGCAGCTCACCGCGAGGTCTGACGTTCAAAACCACCGGCAGCTCGGCCAGAGAAAGAGGAGGCTCGCTGTACCAGCAACGGGTGAGTCTCTGAAAGCCCACAGGGACGCTTCTACCCTGTCCGGCCAGGTCACTGAGTCAGGATGCCCCGGACGGCGGTTTGGTTGCGTCTTGGCATGACAGCCGCAGGGAGCCTCGGCGGACCCTGGTCTGCCCGGAACAAGCGTGGCCGTGACCTCAGAAGTTGTCCGAGAGCCGGTCCCGAGGGCCCTGAGGCAGGTGTGGACCCACATACGGGGGCCTGGCCCAGAAGCCAGAAGAGGGGAAGGCGCCAAGCCAGCCGTGGCCAGGACTGAGGCTGGGATGAGCAAACCAACTCCTCGTCCTGTCAGCGTGTCTCATGCCACCCCTGCCTGCCTCTCCATGTCCCTGAGTCCAAGAGGCTGCCCTGCCAGTCCGCCCCTCTACCCCCTGTGATTACATCGAGGGGGGCGGGCTGGACAGTGGGAGTCCCAGGCCCAGCCATGGACGCCCCCCGTGGCCGCTGTCTCTTTCTAAGCGGCGGGTCCAGAAGGCTGCTGTGAACTCCCCAGGCTGCCCCGCCCTGCAGGGGAGGGGGCCGTGGACCCTGGGGTCCTACTCAGAGCAGGGACACGGCAGGAAGGCTGAGCAGCGAGGTCACAAGAGAGCAGGAGTCCGAGGGGAGTCGGGGAGAGGGTCCTCCGGGGGCAGCCAAGAGGAAGCAGCCATGTCTGGGGGTGGGGGGGTGGGGCTCCAGGGGTGAGGAATTCAGCTCCGTTGTCCCCGGTGGGCTGGCTTCTCCCCCCGCCCCACTCCCCGCCGGGCCCCGGGGGACCTCGCTCTAATAATGTATTTGATCGACTTGCCGGCCGCGTACAAGCGATTATTGTCTTGTCGGGAGTCAAACGTATTGATCGGGAGAGAAATATGAGCGGCGCAATGGGGCTCTCGTGTCAGTTACCAGCCCCGCTGGCCCTGGGGAGCCCCCGACGTCTCCTTTAATTACCGCTCAGCCCTGAGCCCAGCCCGGCCTCTCCTGCGACGGCCGCCGCCCTCCCCGCTTCCCAGCACCCCCAGTGGCCCCCACTGCTCCCCAGGGCCACGCTCCCCAGGGCCACGGGCCTCTTCTCGGGCTGGGAGGCCACCATCTTGCCCTGCCTGGGCTCCTTCGCTACTGGCTACCACTGCTCTCCAGTCTGTCCCCCTTCTCCTCCCTCAAGGCACCCCATCCCCCAGGCCCAGGGACTCAGTCGGAGAGGACCCTGCAGGGTGGGAAGGTCCATCTTACAAGGCCTTCCCAGCTCCCCCCGATGGATGGGTGTACGTCCCTCTCCCCTTGCTCCTGAAGGGCCAGGAGATGCAGGGTCGTGTCCCGAGGCAACTCCTGACCCAGAGGGCATGGGCTAGCGCCTGGGGGTGACTCCCTGCCCCCCATGTCCAGGCCCCTCAACAAAGCATCCTTCGTCAAAAGACTGCAGCTCAGCCCCCTCTGCCCTTCCACCAGGTGGGCCAGAAGGTGCCTAGAAACCCCGAGGGGCAAACAGATGGGCCAAGAGGCAGAGGGCTGTGGGGGCCCAGGCCCTGTGGGTGCCCCCCTACCTGCTGAGAAAGAGCTTGGATACCCCAGGGGTGGAGGGGGGAAGGTGGAATCGCCCCTTGAGGTGCAGGCAGAGCACAAACCGGCCCTGGGTGGTGGGCTGGCTTGCTCGGCTGTCTGGGGCGTGGGACCCCCCCTGGGTGCGGATGGGGGGGCTCTCGTGTGCCTGCATGTGTGGGCACGCGTGTGTCGCCCTATCCGGTGTCTAAGGCCCCCGGGAGGGGCTGTATGTCTCTTAAGGAGTGACCCCTAAGAAGAGAGGGCCTGCAGCGGCCTGCACACCGGATGTGTGTGCGCGCGCGATGTGCCAGTCCGGGGGCAGCGGTCTCCGGGCCACGGTGTCCGGCTGTGCGCCCCCGCGCCCGGCTGCGTGTCTCGGGGTCTCTCGGCGTGTCCGAGGGGTGAGGGGTCCGGGCGAGCCATGCGGAGGCGCCAGGCAGGCCCGGCAGCATGGCAGCAGCGGGCGCGAGGAGGACGGGGCCGCGCCTTTGTCTGCGCCGCCGCCGCCCGCCCGCCGTGCGCCGCGAGCCCCGCGCCTTTGTGTGACCCTCGCAGGTGTGCGCGTGGGGGCGGGGCGCAAGGGAGGCCCCGCCCCGCGCCGGCCCCGCCCTCCGGCCCTCCGCCTGGCCGGGGCCGCCCTCTGGAGGGCGCCGGCGGAAGTGCAGGCGCCGGAGCGCCGCAGCGCGTCGCGGGGCTCGGGGGCCCGGGGCCGGACGCCCCGCTTACCCGGGGGGCGTCTGCAGCGCCCCCCCCCACCCACCGACCCAGGCCGACTCCTCCCCGCCCCCAGTCCGAGCCCTGCCCTGCGGCCCTCGCTGCCCCGGCTCGTGGGCGCCGCTGGCACCCAGGGCTCTTCCGGGACGGACGTCTCACCTGCCGACAGGTGCGCCCGCGGGCCTGCCCCGCCCCCCGCGGAAGCCCCTCTCGCTGTGCGCTGGCTCGGTCAGCACTTGAGGTCCGGGGGTCCTGGAGGAAGCCCCTGCCTCCTTCCCCCTCGGTCTTTCCTCCTGTGAAGTGGGGGTGCGGGCTAGCAGGGCCCACCTGGAGACGCTGCCCGAGGAATCCAGAAGGGAGACCCTGTTGCAACGCTGTTCAGCCCCCCCCCCCGGGGCCACCCCCACTCCCCAACCTTCAGCCCATGCGCCTGTCTCCGCAGGATGGCAGAAAGAGGGGACATGCTGATGGCACCTGGGTGGGGGGCGCAGCTGTGGGGGGCTGCCTTCCCAGGCCACCCCCCCACACCCCCCCCCAGGAATCGATTGGGGTCTGAGTCTGGGGCAGGCGCCAACCTGGGTATTTTCCCTCCCGGAGAAGGGGGCGGGTCGGCCCTGTGGTTTCCTCCCGAGTGACTTCCGGCGGGCCGGACGCAGCCCCCGTGGGGCGGCGTGGGGCGGGGAGGGAATGACACAGTCGTTTCCCCAGCCCCGGAGGGCGGCGGGGCCGGCAGCATGGTGCACTCCAGCATGGGGGCTCTAGGTAAGGGCGCTGGCGCCTGCCGGGGTTGATGGGAAGGACAGGCAGGCTATTGGGGTTCCTTCCCCCAGCCGCTGCCCCTGGCTCCCCGCCCCCCTTCTTCCTCTTAGCCCTTTCACTCTGTACTCTGGCACGTTCTACGGGGAGCCCCCACTGCCCCTGCGCCCCCGGACCCGCCCGCACAGGTCAGGCACCCCCTCTCCCCATGTTGCTGCCCTGAGGGATGGAGCCAGGTGGGGGTGACTGGCCCTTAAAGGGAAGGCCAGTGGGTTGAGGGGCATGGGGAACCCTTGGGTGGGGGGTGAGGCAAAGAGGGTGACACTCTTAAGGGTGTGTGTGTCCTCCAGTTCACTCTGATCTCCCAAGTTGGACCACCCGTGGCTGTGAGTGTGAGTGAGGGTGGGGGCTGCTGGGCACATCACTGGATGAGGTGGGGTGGGGTTTGGGCAGCGGTGAGCTCTTTCTTGGTATCTCTTCCCTGATGCCCCCACCTCACCCTCCTGCCCGGGCCCCTGCCTGCTCTTGTGTTCTGATGGCAGACCGTGTTACCACACTTTATGTAGTAGTCAAACTTCAGTTACCAAACTTCGGGCGGAGGCCTGGTGCAGGCTGGGTGTGTACTGGTGCAAACCGTGACTGGAGCATCCCAGAGGGCTCCTGAGGACCCAGGGCAGCCTGAGATCACTTAGGTGCCTGGAAGTGAGAGGCTTCCAGGCAGGTGGCCCTGGCGGTAGCCGGTGGAGTCGAGCAGACCTGGTGGTGGCCCTGGGTGCCCGCCGGCAGGAGTCCTGGCTCGGCAGTGGCCTGTGCGTGGCATCCTGGGCGCATTGGAGTTACCCTACCTCAGCACACTTATGGTGCAGTTCCAGGCTGAGCCGTGGGGACCCCACGGCAGGCAGACAGTACTGCCTTGCCTTCCTGGGTTAAAGACTCTGGAGCCTGGAGACAGACGGGTCACTGGAGAGTAAAGGCCCTGAGGGTCGGGGCTGGGCGTAGGGGCGCAGGGGGGAGCTCAGATTTGTGCTCATGTGAGCACGGGGGG
Organism: Nesogale talazaci; assembly: GCA_004026705.1. Classification (NCBI taxonomy): domain Eukaryota; kingdom Metazoa; phylum Chordata; class Mammalia; order Afrosoricida; family Tenrecidae; genus Nesogale; species Nesogale talazaci. Next base: position 8,882 of record PVJH01036918.1, on the reverse strand, counting down.
CTTCTGGGAGGAGGGGCTGTTTAAGGCTGGGGAGGTGTAGTGTGTAGTCTGTGGTGAAGGCGGTGTGTGTGCACAGACACCAGCCCTGCGTCTGCTCCCAGCTGGACGTGCCTCTTGCCAGGGACGGAGGGGGCATGAAGTGAGGGCCAGGCTTGGGGTCAGACCCTTTCTTACAGGGCCCATCGGGGCCAATGTGAGTTGATGGCCTGGGAAGCCCTGCCTGGTTTGGGGCTATGACTGGGATAAGGGTTCACACCTTCTAGGGTTAAGAGATTCTGGTTGTGTGAGTGAGTGTGAGTTTCTCACTCTTATGTATACTCTGAGTGTGTGTGAAACAGAGAGAGAGAGAGAGAAAGACGATGTGCCTGATTGTGGGTGTCTGCATGGGAGTATGTGTGCATGAGTCTGGGGGTGTAAATGTGTGCGTGTGTGTGACTCAGTGAAGGTGTCTGTATCTGGCTGCGTGTGTGATTCTGAGTGTGTCAGCCTGTGTGACTGTGTGTCTGGCTGTGTGGCTGTGGATGTGTGAGTGGGTGTGATTGAGTGTGTGTGTAACTGGGTGTGCCTTACTCTCTATGCGTGTGATTCTGAGTGTGCGTGTGTCTGTGTGCCTTAGTGAGTGTACAGCAGGCTGGCTGTGTCAAACTGTTTTTGCGTGTGCGCGCATGACTGAGTGTGCCTGTCTATGACAATGTTACTGGGTCTGGTGTAACTCTGAGAATGTGTATCTGTGTGTTTCTGCTTGTGTGTGTCTGACTGATATGAGTGTGTCAGGCTGATGATGTGTGACTCAGTGTGTGTGTGTGTGTGTGTGTGTGTGTGAGACTGGATATATGTGTGTGTGTGTCTGATTGTGTGTGATTCTGAGTATGTGTGTATGTGACTGTGTGTCTGACCCTCAGTGTGTCTGTGTGTCTGACTGGATATGTGTGTCTCTGGCCGATTGTGTGTAACTCTGAGTGTGTGTGTATCTGGCTGATTGTGTGCTCAGAGTGTGTGAGCCTGTGTGAGAGTGGCTGTTTTGCACGCCTGCCGTGTCATCATGCCTGCCCGTGTGTCCTGATCTGCAGACCTGTGCTCAGTGGCCTGTGCGCCTCCCTGCGAGTGTGCGTGTGTGCGTGTGTGTGTTTTCATGGCCCCCCTCCGTGTCCCGGGCCCTGCACGGCTCTAGCCTGCACTGGCCGGCGGTGCTTGCTGCCCGGTGCCTTAGCCCTCAGCTGACATCTCCGACGTGTCCCTCCCTCGGCCCCGCCCAGGGCCAGCTGCACGGCCGGCGGGCAGGTGTGGGGAGACTGGGGGGGTGAGGTGCTGCTCCGGGGAGGTCACAGAGGTTCCCGGCAGCACAGACGCTGCCCACAGGGGCTCCCGGACCATGGTTGCGGGGGCCGAGGGCCCTGGGGACAGGCCGAGAGGGGCCAGGAGGGGTGTGGGGCAGCCCTGGGGCCCTCTATATTTAGCCCTGTTTTCGGTAAGCACTAACGAGAAGCTGGCCTGCGTCTGCTAAAACTGGCCGAGGGAAATGCAGAGGAGAAGTGAAAGTCCTAGAGGGAGGGAGGGAGAAAGGGAGGGAGGGAGGACGCTGACTTGGCCAGCCCGGGATGGATGGTCAGCAGGCTGGGCAGTCCTGGGGGGCCTGATAGGAGGATGGTGGGGGCTGTCCTCTGCTTTCCCATCAGTTCCACTTCAAAGTCACCTCCCTACCTGGGGCGGTCCTGCAAGGGTGGGGAGGCACTAACCACAGTGGACTGACATCTCTAACCTTCTGTGCCAAGGTGTCAGAAGGCTGGGGCGCTGTTAGGATGACCGGGGCGCTTTCAAAAGCCAGGACAGCTGGTTACCTTCAGGCCAGTGAAGCTGCTCCATCTGATGTCCCTGGGGAGCTGACAGAGAAGAACCGCTCCCCAGACCTTTGAGACTGGCCTTTAGGGGAGCACACAGCCGCCTCTTTCTCCCTCGGAGCGATCGGTGGGCTGGAACTGCTGTCTTCTGGTGTGCAGCCTGACACGTAGGCCCCTGCGCTACTGGGACCAGCAAGCCACCGAACGTCTGGTTCTGGTCTGAGCCCCCCTATCTGGGACACCCAGGGCTATGAGCCTTAGGGGTGCAGACAGCCTCACCTCTGTCCTCCAGAACGGCTGGTGGGGTCACGCTGCCACCCCTTTAGCTAACCCACTGAGCCTTCGGGGCTCCATGGTGGGGTAGCGCTTCCCAAAAGGCTGAGACTGACGCGGGCCTGTCAGCGGCGTGGGCTTGGCAGGACCCCCTTCCCCATCCCCATCCCCCAAAGACCACCACCCTGCTGTCCCATGACTCTGTGTCTGGGATCATGTGGTGTTTCTGTCCCTGGACAGGGAAGAGGCTTGGGCAGGGAGCTGGGCAAGGGCTGTGCGCCCTGGGGCAGGAGGAAGGGGGGGGGTACTTACTAGTACGGTGTCCCCTCCAACCCCTCCAGCGCCTGCCCCGCCCACACCCCAGCCTCGCCTCTGCCATGGAGTCCAGTCCGACAGGTCCCCCCGGCCCTGGGGACAGAGGGCAGCTGAGCCTGGGAACCTCTTTCTTCCTCCCAGGGGGCTGGTGGGCTGGACCCTCAGGTCTTCCACAGGGATCAGCTGAGACCATCGGAAAACACCTATTTCCCCTGACTGGGGGTCACCACCCCACGAGGAGGGGGCATGAGGAAGGGTGAGAACCACCGCACTGCAAGGATTCCGGGGTGGGGAAGGCAGGCTCAAGTGCTGTCCAGCCAGGGATGTTCTGGCCCCGTGGAGCGTCAGGGAGGGCTTCGGGGGGGTGGGGGGGGTATGTGAGTCAGAGCCCCAAAGAGGAGCAGAGTCAGGAGAGGGGAGCTGAGCAGGGGCCTGGGGGCCACTCGCCGTTAGCCATCAGCCACCGCCCGATGCGTCCTGAGAGGGGCCAGACCCAGCCAGAGTGTGTGCTGGGTCCAGAGGGGTGAACGGAACGGGAGGTGGCCGGTGGAAGAGCGTGCCAAAGCCTCGGGAAATGTTTGCTGAGCTGCTGGGGTAGACAGAGCTGTAACAGGGGGTGGGGGGAAGCTGGTCTTTTCTCACTCATTCTTGGAGGGGCAGACCTGGGGCAGCGGGAGGGAGGCCTGAGGCCGCCGAGGTCCTGGGCAGGACGGGCAGGGGCTAAGCCAGGCGTGCAGATTCTTCATCGGTGAAGAGCAGATGCGTGGGGGCGGGGCGCCAGGGGCCAGTGGAGGGAGGCAGGGGCCACCCCTCCTAACGCCAGGGGAGGCGACAGCTGCCCCAGAGCCTCCTCAGAGCCAAGGGCAGAACTCCCTGCTGGCAATGAGAGACGTGTGTGCCCCAGCCCCTAACTCAGGATAAGGTGTAGGCAACTGCTTCTGCAGCCCCTCTGGGTCTCTGCAGCCCCGCACCCCCACCCTGGGGGCTTGTACCACTGTTTTAAGAAAGACGACCTATAAAGCGGTCGCGCTCCACTTTCCTAAAACCACGGGGACCCTTTCATACAGATAGATCCTCATGGGATGGTGACCCCCTGGGGGGGGGCACCACTGCCTTCAGGTGGTGGGAGTAGGAGGCCCAGCCTTTGCTCCATGGAGCTGGAATCGAACCTCCGTCCCAGTGGGCCGCAGTCCCGCGCACAACCACTACACCACCGGGGCTCAGCCCCCAGAAAATTATTTTCATTGCTAAATTATTTTCGTTGCTACTTCGTCGCTGTCACTTGGCTTCTGTGATGAATGGGATGACCCCTGTGAAAGGGTCGTTCGACCCCCAAAGGAGTCGTGACCCACAGGCTGAGAACCGCAGGTGCAGGACCCAGGAGCTGGGTGTCAGTGGTCCGGGCGGGGGCCTGGGATTTAGAGCAAAAATCAAATAGCTCATTTCTATTCAGTTGATTCTGACTGTCAGCAGCCGTACAGGACAGACAGAGCTGCCCGCCTGGGGGTGTCCGAGACCCCTCCCTTCCTTCTGTGCCGGAGCAGAAAGCCTCACTGTCCTCTCTCAGGGCGGCGGGTGGGTGTGAACCACCAATCTTGCAGTCAACAGCCGAGGCTCAGCGTACCTCTCAGGGGTGGCCTGAGCCAGGCTGCCGTCCCGGGTGCCTGCAGCGTTGCTGCCTCGGCTCCCCCAAGCCAGACGGGGGGGCTCCTGGTCAGAACGCCTCTCTCAAAGGGCTGTTCATCTATGGACACTCCCCGCCGTGTCCCAGCGTCCGCTCCCACCCCCATGCTTCACCAATCCACCCGTGACAGGGACTTGATGCTTCCGTCACTGTCCGGCCTGTTTGTTTGTTTGTTGAAGCTTCAAGATTTTTATGCTTAAAGTTTTTTTTTTTTAAGCCGAAAGGTTTTTTTTTTTTTCCGAGAAAATAGGATGTACAGATTTCCATGTACAGACATCCCAGCCAGTATTTGCATATGTAGAACTCCACCCAGCTGATTCGACTCACAGTCGGACCGGACAGACAAGAGTTCCTGAGGCTGTCAATTTTCAGGGGAGCAGGCAGCCTCCTCTTCCTCGTCTCTGAGCAACTGGAGGTTTGAACCGCCAACCTCGGGGTCAGCAGTCAGTAGGGGAGCTGGGCACACGGAGCAGAGGGCATCCTCGGCCCTTTCCCCAGAAGGGACATGCCTTGGACCATCATTGTCTTCTGGGTTTGGGGGGGGGTCCCCAGATCATTGGGATTATCCTCCCCACGCTCCCCACTGTCCACCGACACCCTCTCAGCGGGTCCCTGGGGTTCCGCCCTCTGGGTGAGGCACCAGCTGGTGCTTCCTTGGGGAGGAGCGTTTGGTGACTTGCACATGGATCTGCCCACCTCTTGAGAGACGCTTGGTCCTTTCCAGTCCTGAGCCTCGGGGCCCGCGTCCTGGGCTGGGCGCCGCTCATTTCCCTCGGGTGCGTCCTGGGGGGTGGATGGGCCTGCTTCGTGGAGAACCGGCAGTTCTGCTGAAGGACACTGGCCCCCGGAGGCACCCCACTGAGGCGCAGGGCCTGGGCCTTGATTAGGAATTTACAACCTGGATGGTGCTTCCTGTCAATCACCCCTGGTGATAAAAGTTCTTAGACCTCCTCCCTCCCCCCTTTTTTTGGAGGGGGACATGTGGCTTCCCCCCAACTTTAGTTGAGCATCTGGGATGTTAAGCAAGCCAGGCTTTGGAAGACATTGCCGAGGGAGCTGGCGTGGGGGGTCAAGGGCATTTAGGGTCAGAGGCAGGGTCATGATTGAGACCCCAGGCTGAGTCTGGTGTCAAGGTCAGGTGAAGGGCGTAGGTTGGGGTCTAGGGGAGTAAGGGCACTGAAAGAGCCCCGGCGACCTGGTGATGAGCACAAGGGGCTGTGGCCCACAAGGCCAGCGGTTCGAAACCACTGGGGGGGAGAGTCACACCAGGATCGGGGAACGCCCAGCCCGTGGCCGGGGAAGGCCCTTCCCCAACCAACTCAGGTCGCACGCCTCTCGGCCCGCAGGGCCAGCCCCGGCCATCGAGTCAGCCCGAGCTCGCAGTCCTCCCGCGGGTCGGAATGGGCAGAGGGTGCCTGCAGGTGTCTGAGCCCAGCACTGTGGGTAAAGCAGACAGCCTCGACTTTCTCCTGCAGAGCGCCTGGTGGTTTCTAACTGCCGGCCTCACGGCCAGCTGCCCAGCACAGAGCTGCGACAGCCCAGGTCTCTGTAGGCGAGCTCAACCACTGACTGACCAAGGTGGCCCCCACGCGTGAGGCAAGAAACACCCAAGAGGCCTTTGGCAGAACAAGCCCTCCCCCTCCTCCGTGGTTCGCAGACTCAGAGACCCTCTGTCTAGAGCAGGGGTTCTCCCCTTCCTCATGCCGCAGGACACTTTCCCGCCGCTCCTTGTGGGGGGGCGATCCCCAACCACCACATCACGTTCATGGCGACTTCATCGCGGTCGTTTTGCCACTGTGGGGAATTGTCCTATAAAGATCTGGTGGGCAGGATGTGTTTCAGCCATGAGAGCATGGCTGTCCTAGATGGTGAAATGTTCCATTCTAAGGACAGATCGGGGCTGAGCCCCGGTGGCGTAGTGGCTGTGCGCGGGACTGCGGCCCACTGGGACGGAGGCTCAATTCCAGCAGTGGGGCTGGGCCTCCTACTCCCACCACTGGAGAGCAGTGATGCCAAAACAAACAAACAAAAAAGACATGTTGTCTGGAAGTGTGGTGCAGCGTGGGCCACAGTCTTCGTGCCAGGGTCTCTCTGCATGTGGGACCCACCAGGAAAGTATAGAGGAGCGGTGTCTGGGTTCCTAAGACCGTGGGAAAGGTGTGTTTTCCGGGGGTCTTAGGTGACCCCTTTGGGAGGCCCGTGGGACCCCCAAAGGGGTGGGGAACCCCTGACATAGAGGACCGAGTTGTGAATCAGAATGGACTCCCCGGTGGTGAGAGTTCTAGTTCCCAGTAAAAGGGTTGAGTGGTGGCTGAGCCCCAGTGGCGTAGTGGTGGTGCGTGGGACTGCGGCCCACTGGGTTGCAGGTTCAAATCCAGCAGCTGGGCCTCCTACTCCCACCACCAGAGGGCAGTGATGCCCAAAAAGCAAAAAAAAAAAAAAGGTCGAATGGAGTCCCTGCTGGTACTTGACTGGGACCCGGAAGGTTGGTGGTTTGAGTGCACCCAGGGGTGCTTCTGCAGAAAGCCTGGCGGGCCTGCTTCTGAAAGACCGGGCGCCCAGTGTCAGTCCGCAGCCTGGGGCTGCCAGGGCTGGCGAGACTGGAGAGCCGCTGGTGCCCTTCCAGCAGCGTGAGGGTGAGCTGGGCTGCAGCCTGGACTTCGGTCCAGGAAGGGCCGGGCTGGGGGGTCGGTGTCGGGATGAGCTGGTTGGGGGGTGCGGGAGGTGATCGGAAGTCAGGGCCGGGGCTCCCTGGGGTGTCTGGCTGGGGTCTTGGGGTCTCAGCCATCTCTCTCCCGTTTCGAACAGGAGGCCCTAGAATCCTGTTTCCGAGTGCGGCACTGGGTGGGGAGGGGCGGGGAGCACGGGGATGCCGTTTGTATCAGTTTGTATCTCCCGGAGGCCCTGGCTCCAGGAGCTGTAGGGAGGGGAGGGGGGATGCTTAATTTGGAGTTGGAGAGCCGTGAGGTTCAGGCTGAAGCTGCAGGTGAGGTGTGGGGTTAGGGGAAGGGACGGTGTCCCAGAGGGGCAGAGCGGGTGGGTGAGCTGCGGCTGGCCTTGTCAGGGTGGGGCTGCGGATTCTAGAAGGTGGGAGCCCTCGGGGCATGGCTGGGAGCGAGGGGGGCCGGGCAGGGGTGGGCTGGGTCTCTCCGGCTCAGAGAGAGGATGGCTGCCATATCCATTGTGAACGAGGGAGCTGCAAACCGTCACCCCACACCCCCAGGTCCCACTGTGAGTGGAAAACCTGTCTCACCCGAAACCTGGGGGGGGGGGGCAGCAGGGCCGAGGCTCCAGGCCCTGGAGGAGGGAGGGACAAAGCCACATGCTCATGACCACCCCCACCTCCACCTCCACCCCCACCCCCCCCAGCCCAGCCCAGCCCAGGCCCTTGCCTGGGTGTCACTGGCATACCACCTTCGAGAAGGGTGGCAGAGATGCAACTCCCTGGCACCGCAGGGCCCCTTTGGGTCCCACTGGACAAGGGCAGGCGAGGGTGAGGTCTTGATGGGGCAGGGGGAGCCTTGGGGAAAGGTGGGAGGTTATCTGAGCGACCCTTGACTTCCCCTTCCTCACTCACCCCCCCCCCTTTCCTAGAAATAAGGATGTCTAAGTCCCTGGAGGCCGAGAAGCAAGGTGTGGACTCCCCGTCAGAGCACACAGGTCGGCAGGGAGGGGAGGGGTGTGGCTGGAGGGCAGGGGTGTGGTCCAAGGCGGGGTGGAGACCCCCGGTGCCAACCCTGCTCTCTCCTTCTCCTTCCAGACTCAGAAAGAAATGGACCAGACACTAACCATCAGGTTCGGAAGGGGGGTGTGGGCGGGGACATGAGAGGGGAGAAGGAGATTTGTGGGGGAGGGGGGCCCCCCTGAGCAGGGTGGGTTCAGAGCTGCTTCATCTCACTGCGCCTTTCTCCCCGCCCCAACTGTCTCTGTCTCTTCTCAGAACCCCCAGAGTAAGACCTCCCTATTCTCCGTGTCCCCAACCGGCCCCAGCACGAAGGTAAGCGCCTCTCCGAGCAGGCAGGAAGAAAAAGGAGGCGGTGTCCTTGGCTCAGGGGTGGCCTGAGAGAGTATCCTGCAGCGACTGCCCCCCCCCCCACCCCAGTCAGGGCCTGAGAGGGTAGGAGGTCCTAGTACCTGGGTGGCAACGTTCCTCCCACCCTACCCCCCCCTCCCGCCCCAGGCTGGTGACTCACTGGGCTCCTTCCCCTTCCCTGAGGGGTGGGGGTGACCAGGGAAATCCCCCCCAGGGCCCCAGGGCGATGAACAACAGGAAGCTGAGGGCCCCGCCCCCATCCCGACTTCCCTGACAGGACGGGGCGGTGCAACCCCCCACACACTCACTCAGGAGTGGGGGAGGGCCAGGGCGCTACCCCCCCACCCCAGACTCAGACTCAGTAGAGAGAAGGGGTATGTGAGGGAGAATGGGGCTGGGCAGAGAGGGCGCAGAGGTGCCACTAACAGACCCAGATAGGCCAGGCCGTTGGGTGCCCCTGGCTGGAGGGCGGTCCCCGAAGCGAGGGCAGAAGGGCCATGAAGGTCAGAGGCAGCAGAGGGGCTGGCGGGGGCCCAGGACCCGCCCCACGCCCTACCCCAGGCTTGCTCTGGGACTGTGGGGCAGCCTACCCCCTCTCTGATGCCTCAATTTCCTCTTCTTTGACGCGGGGTGTGTGGGGGGTGAGGGGTGGCAGGCGGGAGGGCCTCCGAGGAGGCCCATTGCATCAGAGGTTCGGATGCTGGGCGAGGGGAAAGTGCTTCATAAAGAGGCCTCCTCC
>PVJH01036917.1:0-18372 GCA_004026705.1 Nesogale talazaci | reverse complement strand
ATCAAATACTTCAGCTTGGATTGCAACCCAATGGAAAGAAAACCCAAATCCTCACATCCTTACCTATGGATGATGACATCATGATAAATGGAGAAAAGGCGGAAGTTGCCAAGATTTTGTCTTGCCTGGATCCACATTCAGTGCTCGTGGAAACAGTGGTCAGGGGGTTAGAAGACGTTTCACAAGACTTCTTCAGAAGGTTGAAAAGCAGAGGTTACTTTTGAGGACTAAGATGTGCCTGACACGCACCAAGCAATTTTTAGTTGCTTCGTATGCGTGTAAAAAGTAGACATTGAGTCTGAGCCCCGGTGGCATAATGGTTGTGTGCGGGACTTCAGCCCACTGGGTTGGCTGTTCAAATCCAGCAGCAGCTCTCCAGGAGCAAGACTGGGCCTCCTACTCCCACCAGAGGGTAGTGATGCCCAAAAAACAAACAAAAATTAGACATTGAAGAAGGAAGACCAAATATGGATGCATTTGAATTATGGTTAGGGGAAGAAATTTGAATGACAACCCTTAGAACTGCCAAAAGAATCCCCCTCCCCCCCCCCCCCCCAAAAAAAAAATCTGTCTTGGAAGAAGTAAGGCCCAGAGTGCTCCTTAGAGGCAAGCAAGTTCAGACTTCATTTTACAGACTTTGGAGTCAGGAGAGATCAGTCCCTGAAGAAGGGCATTAAGTTCGGTGAATTGGAAGGGGTGCGAAAGGAGGCCTTTGATGCAATGGATGATACAGTGGCCCCATCAGCAGGTTCAGGCATGGGGACAGTCGTGAGGATGGCGCAGCACTGCAGTATTTTCTTCTGTGGTGCACAGGGTAGCTAGGGGCCAGACCAACTCGATGGCATGTAACAAGAACAAGGTTTGATGCTATCTAAAGTAGCCATGGCATCAAAGGCAGCCCTTGCACTTCACCGAACTTAATGCCAGCTTGCACTAGTGAAATGGCTGTATAACCATCCCCATGGGAAAAGCTGAGTGAAAGACTACAGTATAACGACCATGTAATAGTCCTTAAGGAGACTTAGACTGCCTGCTTTGTGTGAACACCTGGCCTGTGGACATTCAGAGCCCATGGTGGACTTCTGTTTCATTGATAGAGACTTGCACTCACATCAAGTACACTTTTGATGTACAACACATCTGTGTTCCTTTTGTGTTTTCATATCTGCCCCAGCTCATCTAGCCTATGCATTTTAAATGTCAGAGAGTCAATTCAACTCCAGAAAACCTAGATCCAGTTCCAAAAACATCTCTGACTATTCTCTGGGCCCATTTTTGATAATCACAATCTTGGCCAAGGTTTACCCAGAAAAATGGGGGGAAATTATTTATTGAAAGGAATTGGCTTATGTTGTGAGGTTCTCTAGACGTGCCCTAAATACTTAGGCTAGACCAGTGGTGGGCAAACTGCAGCTCCCGAGCCCTATGTGGCACTTTCAGTGTGGACATGCGGCTCTGAAGTCACATTGAAAACATTTGAATGTTATTTTAGATCACAGTGATACCAATTGTTTGGAAAAACATGGTTAAGGCTCTGGAGTGATTTTAAAGTTGTTAGGAGGGACAGGATTGGCTCTTGGGTCTCAAGAGTTTGCCGATCCTTGAGCTAGACCCTCAGGGAAGGCATTTTGGAGCTTTGTAGCAGGAGTTGATGCTGTTGTCATAGGAGAGACGTCTCTAGGGAAGCTTATGGTCTGTTCAAGTCTTCCATTTGGATGGGTGAGATCCCCCAGATTACATAGGATGATCTAGGCCCCTTATTTGGGGGAAGGCTAGTGGGTTTAGAAAGCTTTGATGGCAGGAGAACATGGGTGATAATGTCCTGGGTCATTTTACTGTTGACCATGCTTGACACAAGGTTGCTGTGGTAGGGCTGTGGAGATGGGCTACCAAGGTAAGCCAAGTGCCTTCTGTGGGGTTTGAGGCCCTGCTTGGACAGGTAAATTAGGCTGGTTCTTCACCAGAGCCCTGGCCTCCTTGCACCATTTCACAGCTTACAGTAACCCTATAGGTAATAGCGTTTCAAGTTCCAAACCAATTGTCATGGAAGAATGCATTTTAAATAATCTCAAGGGGATATACTAGATATGGAGGTTCTGAGTTCACAAATATTTTTAGGACAGGAAACCACTAATGGAGTTAAAGGAGCGAGCAGTGCTTTTGTTTAGTCTGAAGAAAAAGCTCATGCTCTATAAAACTCCCATTTGTTGTAAATTTCATCCATGAAAGAAACCCAAAACTACTGCATCTGACTGACAGCAGCCCGGCAGGACAGGGTAGAAGTGCCCCGTGAGGTTCTGAGACCTACCTAATGGGTAGAAGTAGATACTCTTCTCTGTCTTTCGTCGGTGATTAGAGGTCTAGTGTTGAACCCACTTTGCCACCACTGCTCCGTCCATGTCTTAGAAATCAGGAGATAGTTATCTGAAGTTCCCAGCGGCTTTGTCCTTAGTTGCATGACTGCTAACTCAAAGGCTGGCAGTTGGGGTGCACCTAGAGAGAGCTGGTGATCTGCTTCTGTAATGCCAGCCAGGAGCCTCGTGGGACAGTGACCTCTTCCAGAGCGTCTGAGGTGCACATCGGCGCCCTCAGTCTGTCAGTACAAAGAGTCTGCCTTTGATACATCAGAATTTCAGATGAGGTGATGAGGTGAAGGGGTTTCAATAATTTAAATACTGTGTAAATCACTGTATTATCAACATCTGTTACATTATTGCTGGCTAATGAGATTTGTGTTTTGTTTTTTTTATCATTCAGGATGGATGCAACCTTGAAAGAACTGACAAGTTTAGTAAAGGAAGTTTACCCAGAAGCTAGAAAGAAGGGCACGCACTTCAATTTTGCAATTGTTTTTACAGATCTGAAAAGACCTGGCTATCGGTAGGTGCTTTTTCACTTGTAGGCTGTCCTAGGTTCCCAGCAATTCCCCAGCTGTAGTCGGAATAGGTGCATTGCATACGGTTCTTTCTGCTTCACGCTGGTGGGTTCAGCTTGCTGGAAACAGAAAGTCCCCATAGGGATTCACCACGACTGAAACGCCAGGGAGCAAGCACTCCCACGCTGCTCTGTAGAGTCATGGCTTTGGTAGCATTCAAAGGCAAGTGCACATCCTCCTTAAGTCAGACTTTCTTCACTTGGGGACTGTTTCTTTTTATTTCGGATGTGTTGAAGCTTGTGTTGGCAATTACGTCAATCCTTTTAAGGCCGAGAAAAAAGATTAATCGTAATATCTAGTTTAGCTTAATTTGCAAGGTGCTGAGTCAGTTCTGACCCCTAGCAGCAGCGGTTCACCATAAAGTGGCTCATAGTCAATACACAACAGTTGAAAAACTGCCTGGTCCAGCATCGCCCTCACAACTGTCATGTCTGAGCCCATTTTGCAGCCATTACGTGAGTCCACCTACTTGATTTCCACCCCCTTTTGCTGAGACTGTCATCAGGTATGTTCTCCAGCAGGGGGTTTCCAGCGGATGTGAGAGAAGTCTCGCTTTTCTAAGGCACTTCTTAAGACAGCTTCATCCCTTCTGGCAGTCTGTGGATCATCGTCGTTCTTCCTGAACACCTTAGTGGCATCGGTTCTTCTCTTTGATTTCCCTTTTCCAGTGTCCAGCTTCACATGCATCTGAAAATGCCGTGGCTTCAGCCAGACACACCTTAGCCCTAAAGGTGACACTTGTGCTTTTTAACACCTTTCAGAGAGACCGGCTTAATGCAGCACGTGACACTTTTAACCTGATGATTGGGCAACTCTATTCCCTTACTTGCTTTGTAAGTTGGTATCACATATTTGCTTTCTCATCGGTTACCTGTTTGCTTCCTGTCTTCCAGAGTCAAGGAAATTGGCAGCACCATGTCGGGCAGGAAGGGGACCGACGATTCCATGACCCTCCAATCACAGAAGTTCCAAATAGGGGATTATTTGGACATAGCAATCACCCCTCCTAATCGGGCACCCCCCCCCTCTGGGCGCATGAGGCCATATTAAAGTTTATGTGCTGTGTTTTGAATGTATTTCCCAGTCAGTTCTGTAAAGTGAACCTAACTCTGCCTCCTTTGATTATTGCCATTAAGCCTTTAAACTTTGAACAAAATGTAATGCTTCTATTTAGGTTAGATGTGGCTGTGTTCTGGAATGACCATTGATTAAAAGTCCATATTGTTTTAAGCTCTCCTGTAAAATATGAAGAAAAGTGCTCTTAGCATCGTATAAAACTGCATCGTGAAATAAATGTGTGCAATCGACCCGGGTCTGAAGTTAATTGGAGGACTGGGAAGATTTAATACCTGCACCTTAGGTTAAGTGACGTGCAGGGCACCTACGCTTTAATGGAGAATAAGCCACAAACCAATCTCGTGACATTACATTGATTCTAACTCATCCCAAGCTTACAGGGCAGAGTAGACTTGGCCCTGAGTTTCCTATGCTCCAAGTCTGTCGGAGCCAGATGAAAGGCTCCTCTGAGTCAGGAGTTGTCGGTGGATTTGAAACAGTGTTGCAGTTAGCAGTCCACTTTACCCCACTGTACCACCTGGCCTCCTTAAAGTCACGGGACAGTAGCTTTTCCCTTATACCCCTTTGCAGGTTTTTTTTCACTTGATCTTAGCCAAAAGGCCGAGAAGCAGTATGCAGATTTTTCTCCTTAAACTTAACCTCTGCGGACTCATGTACTTGTCCTTTTGTGCTTGGCATACTTTGCTTTTAGCAGGCTTTGTCTCATTGGTTTTTTGTGGTTTTGTGTTCTTGTGTTGCTTTGTTTTGCTCTGTTGGGACAATGGAAATACAAATCATTGCTCTCATAGATTCTCGAGACTAAAATACAAAATAGAAGAGCAAACAATAAAAAAGCCCCTCAAGGTTGAGAAAAACCTAAGAATTCTATTGGACACTGTTGAAAGTAACAATTTATATTTGATAAGCATCCAAGAACAGAAAAAAATAAAATTAACCAGAGAAAACAGTCATTAACAAAAGAATTCCCCTATTATGACAGAACAGGAAGTAACTATCCAAGAAACCACAAAACGATTCAAAAGAAAGTCACTCCTATATATCAAACTTTCTAACCTTGAAGGGAGCAACACAGGAAAAATGATATACATAGGTATATTGAACTACTAAAAATAAGCCCACCTGAGCCCTGGTGGTGCAGTGGTTGTGTGCGGGACTTTGGCCCACAGGGTTGATGGTTCAAATCCAGCAGCAGCTCTCCAGGAGCAAGGCTGGGATTCCTCCACCCACCAGGGCAGTGATGCAGAAAAAAAAAAAAAAGCTCAGCTTTTTTGGGGGGCTGAGCCCCGGTGGCGTAGTGCTTGAGTGCGTGACTGCGGCCCACTGGCTTGGTGGTTCAAATCCAGCAGCAACAAGGCTGGGTACCTCCCATGACCACCAGAGGGCAGTGATGCCCCAAAACAAAGTAATGGGCCCATCTATTAAAAAACTTGAAAAAAATCCTCAAAGAATTTTATAGTGAGCAAAGTTTTCTCTCAAATCAGAGGGAGAAATAAAACCATTCTCATAAAAGGAAATACTAAAGGGATTTATGAAAATTAGATCAATCTTACCAAAAATATTAAAGCATTCTTTGGGCAGATAATCAACCACAGACAGTAATCTAAAATTACTGGACAAGTTATTGCCAAGACATCATCCTGCCTAAACAATACACAAAATGAAAAACCATAGGATTCAAAATAAAGAGCCACAGATAAAATTCCACTAAGAGCAGGCTTTGCCCCAACCCCAACTACATGGACAGCTGTCCCTCCTCCTAGAATTTGTCAGGACAGCACTGAAGCTGCAGCTCAGGGAGAGGGACATGTCAGATCAGAGCACACAGGAGCACATGATCGGGGAGAAAGTGAGTGGAGCACATCCTGGCCCACCAAGTCATGAGGACAATATCCCTGCTCAGAGCACTCAAGCCACAGAGAAGACCATATGGCCAGCCCCACTATGAGACATGACAACCCTCACTGACACATGGACATACGGGGGACAACACGGGACAGCGTGGAAACTGCCCAATCTGACCCCACCACACCGAGGCAAGATACTTAGAGAGTGAAACAGAACAGCAAGCAGAGCAGAGTAAGGAAGTCCTGAGGGAGTATCAAAAATAGACTTTGGGACCAGGGTGTGGCGGCCCAGCACTCAACCAGAAAACACTCCTAAAGACCAACAGTCTTTGAATTATTTACAGGCTTTTTTCTTTCTTTTTTTTTTTTTTGGGGGGGGGGGAGGCCATCACTGCTCTCCGGCGGTGGGAGTAGGAGGCCCAGCCCCACTGTTGGAATTGAACCTCCGTCCCAGTGGGCCGCAGTCCCGCGCACAACCACTGCGCCACCGGGGCTCAGCCCGAGGCTTTTCTGTCATTGGTTTTTTGTTCTATTTTTTGTTTTGCTGTCTTGTTTTTGTGAATGCTATTATTTCCAGAGGTCTAGCTAGATTAGACAGGATAAACAACCTGGAGGAGAAAACAAAGGAACTGATGGTTCCAGGGGGGCACATGAGAGAAGGTGGGAGGAAGGAAGTAGTGTGAAAAAAATCCAGGGACAAGGGAACATGTAATCCAAAATCAGTGGTGAGGAAGGTGTCGGAGACCTGGCAAGGCTTGACCAAGGGTAATGTAGGATGAGCATGATGGTGGGACAAGAGAAAGGTACAAGGAAATAGAGGAAAGAACTAGGAAGCAAAAGGCATTTATAGAAGTATAAAGGCATGCATATATGTAAATATATATATGATGGGGAAATAGATCTATGTGCACTTATTTATAGGCTTACTATTAAGGTAACAGATGGACATTGGGCCTGCATTTAAGTACTCTGGCAATGCAAGAATACTTTGTCCTATAAAACTGGCACTCCATGATGCTCACCTTCCTTACATGATTGCTGAAGACAAATGTGTGTATAAACAAGAGTGGTGAAGAGAGCTGATGGTGTTCAACTACCAAAAGATAAAGTATCCAGGGTCTTAAAGGCTTGAAGGTAAACAAGCGGCCATCTAGCTCAGAAGCAACAAAGCCCACATGGAAGAAGCATACCACCTGTGTGATCACTGTGTCGAAGGGATCAGCTATCAAAGAACAAAAAATCGTATCATTGTGTGCTCACTTTCCTGATATGATCACCGAAGACAAATGGGTGCATAATCACATGTGGTGAAGAAAGCCGATGGTGCCCAGCTATCAAAAGTTACAGCGTCTAGGGTCCTCAAGGCTTGGTCATTCAGCTCAGAAGCAACAAAGCCCACATGGAAGAAGCACACCAGCCTGTGTGACCACGAGGTATCAAAGGGATCAGCTATCAGGCATCAAGGAACAAAAAAATTCGTATTATTGTGAATCAGGGGGAGTGCATATTGGAATCTGAAAACCCATCTGTAGGCAACAGGGCATTCTCTTACAGAGGGGCCGGGGGGAAAAGATGAGCCAGTCAGGGTGCAGTGTAGCAACAATGAGACATGCAACTTTCCTCTAGTTCTTAAATGCTTCCTCTCTCCCACTATCATGATCCCAATTCTACCTTACAAATCTGGCTACACCTGAGGATGTACAATTGTACAGATAAAAACTGGGAACACAGGGAATCCAGGACAGATAATCCTTTCACGGCTAGTGGGAAGGTGGGGTAGAAAGGGGGGACCAATTACAAGGATGTACATATAACCTCCTCCCTGGGGGACAAATAACGGAAAAGTGGGTGAAAGGAGACATCGGACAGGGTAAGATATGACAAAATAATAATTTATAAATTATCAAGAGTTCACAAGGGGTGGGGGAACAGAAAGGAGGGAAAATGAGGAAGTGATACCAAGGCCTCAAATGGAAAGCAAATGTTTTGAGAATGATGGCAACAAATGTACAAAGGTGCTTGATGTGATGTTGTATGGGTTGTGATATGTTGTACGAGCCCCCAATAAAATGATTAAAAACTACATTCCACAGAGATAAGAACATAATAGGGGGAACAGAGTAGATATTAGTCGAACAGATAGTGAGTTGTCCCTAAAAGACCAGAAACTCTGAAACTTGAAATTAAACAAGTCCAAAATCAACCTTAAAGAAAATGCTAACATCCCAACAAAACCGAGTGACAAAACCCTTTTAAACAGTAAGATAGCAGAAATGACAAGGAAATCTATCAAAAAACCCCAAAAGGAAAGCAGTACCCCGTTAGGCTGGGTGAAGCAACCACCACCAGAAAACTTGCGACACGGTGGCAGCAGCGGGATTGTTTGGCCTGGCATGGGGAAAGCTGAGTGCCTTAGCACGAGAAGCCCGGTTCCACAGTGGGGTGCCCTGGGGACATGGCTCATCCCTACAGGGACTTGGGAACACTGCCCAAGCAGGGTAATGGGCAAGGCGCCTCAAGACTGAAGACCAGAGAGAAATGTCTGTAGGCATAGCTGACAAGTGGCACTTTAGCGGACAGGAGGATGCTTTTGGATACTGACTTGTGGTAACCTGCAAACATGACTAATGAACACCGTAATTGTGAGAATTGTCTGTGGGTTTAATGCGAGACCAATGTAACAGATGAGAATGCTGTGGGAGGGGGAGGTGGTCAGAGGAGGGCCTGTGTAGCCAGAGGTCAGACATGGTCCTTAACCATTGCCTCACCTGATGGTTAATTGCAGGCTTTTCCAAAACCAGGAATTTTCTATTAGTTTCCTGCCGTAGCCATTTCTAATTTTCAGAAGTTGTAAGAATGCAGTCATTCCACTGCCGTAATAGATGTTGACCTTCTTTGTTGCAACTTTCATCTTTTTTTTTTTCCATCTTCTAAGACACATCTTTCATCAATCAGAACACTGGACTATCATCAGTGTCCTTCGCTTCAAGAACCGGTTCTCTCAGATCCTGCAAACGGTCAAGAGTGTGCCATGCTGGGAAGGGCTCAACTCTGCACCCTGTCCATCTTTCAAATACAAATCCCCTTTTCCGTTTTCTCACCATGTGCCCTTCCGCGGCATCTCACTTACACACCAGATCCTCAACAAAGAATCTTCCCTTTAGACTATACATACATTTTGAAGTAAAGCTGTGCATTTTAAGTATAGATCATTGGCTCAATACATGTATGAGTTTATTAACTGGCTAGATTTAAAATTCTCTAAGTATTCCTGTGAATGTTAAGTAAGAGTGCTGTAATCCAAACACAAATTCCAATCATGTGCTTTCTGAAACTAAGGTAACACCGTTAAAAACAACCAGTATGTAGCAAAATAACTATTTGATCATATGACCTCTGTATTACAAGCCATTACTATCTAACGCAATTGCTACTTTATTGATGAGATTGAGATCTAAAATTAAGTAAGTTCCTAAGTGGACTATATGAACCTGCATAGCTAACCAGTTAGCTGGAATCTTTACGTGTGTGTGTGTGTGTGTGTGATCACTGCCCTGGAAGGATTCTTGTCTCTAAACATCATTTTCCTTATCTCTTATGCTCAGCTACAGCCTAGTTTCCTATAAAATCACGCCGAAATGAAAATTTCTGCCAAGAGTACATGTATCTGCTTTGTCTTTTTTTTTTTTTGGGGGGGGGGGGCATCACTTCTCTCTGGCGGTGGGAGTAGGAGGCCCAACCCCACTGCTGGAATTGAACCTCCGTCCCAGTGGGCCGCAGTGCCGCGCACAACCACTACGCCACCGGGGCTCAGCACTCTGCTTTGTCTTTTATAGCTCAGAACCTTGGACTGCTAGCCATAAGGATCAACTGTTCAACCTCAGCAGATGCTGTGCAGAGGAAAGTGAGGTTGTCTGCTCCCATAAAGACTTCATCTTGGAAACCCTGTATGTCGTCCTTCTGCATCACAACCAACTTGCTGGTGGTGGGTTTTTACTAAGTGGTGCGGTTTCTGAGGCAGAGTGGGTCTGCCTGCTGATTGGTACGAATTGCTCAGAGTTGTTTTTGCCAACCACAGCAGTTTCCTGGGGCCTGTAATCAAACTCAGGAAGAACATGCTTTATTCTGTGAGAAAGTATCAATTGTAACTAGGTAACCAGCTCATGAAGACCAAGTTGTGAATCTTCCCCTTGCCTATAAGAAATTCCTGAAGGGAATTACCTGAAAAGCAATTCCACTACTAAATACTTTAGTAAAAAGTAGTTTCAACATGAAAAAATTATTAACCAGGGTTTTCTGCAGAAGATAATGAATGAAATGGTAGTCAGTATTAAGGGTCTGGTATTTATATGAGCTATCAAAAAAGAAATTAATTTTTAGCCCCTTCATTTTGTCCTGTGAGTGGTTTTCTCTCCCCAGCTAACAAACCAGCCCGGTTAAAACCTTCAAGAAAATGTCATAGGGTTTATAGTAACTAAATCAAGAATCAAACCGAACTCCCTGCCATCTAATTGACTGATTCTGTGACCTCATAGGAGAGGATCTCTCGGTTTCTAAGGCTATAAATCTCTTCAGGAGCAATCTCATTCCCACCCCCCAAGCAGCAGCAGCTGGTGGTTTTGAACTGCTTGTCTTGTGGTTAGAAACCCAACTTGAAACCTTTGACCCCTCCAGAGCTCCTCTGATGTAACTAAAGCAAGGTAAGGTGAGCCTACACGGGGACTTCCTGAAACCTGTCTAGATGTGAAAGCTCATGAGTCACTGAAATCTGGGAATGTGAGACATGGGTGATCAACTTTCGTCCGTACCAGCACTCTGCCAGGAAACCAACGAGGGCCGCCCTGGTGTTGCCTCCCCGGGGCATCGACACCTGTACCTGTGTCCACAAAGATGCATCTTCCCAGGGGTCACAGTAATGATTCTCCAGATTCAGTGGTTACTTCCCGAATCTTTTTACTGAAATGCACAGCACCTATAAACTCACATCACACCTTCCAGTAATTTATTCCTGTTTCACCCATCTCTTTTAGTCTCCTTATTTTATTCACCTAACCTGGGAGAACGTCAGGATTCCGTGCTTAGTGTTCTTGGAAGGCATTCACTCCCAAGACATCTTGCCCAGTTCTATACATCTAAAACATTTTATGGCAAATAGTGTTAGAAAGATTGATATAAACATGGCAGTCATCAGCCTGTGTAAGAAAAGTCTATTTAAGAGAAAAGTATTAGGGCTCAAATAGAAAGTAAATGCTTAGAAAACGACGATGGCAAGCAATATATGTACAAATATATTTGATACAATTGATGTATGGAATGTTGTAAGAGCTGTAAGAGCCCCCAATAAAATGACTTTTAAAAAAATAAAAGAAAAATATTTTACCTTATATTTAACAAAAATTTACCATTATAACTGCATGCTAATTCTTAGGGCAAAGAATTAAAGCTCGTGCCTAATTTTCAAGTGTGACAATTTCCCGACAGCAGCCCAGCCCAGGAAGGAGCTTCGTAACGGACTTTCAAGCACCATCATCGAGGGCCACCTTATCTTTGACTTTTGTCAGTGGCTTTTTCTCAAATGCTTACCTGGCCTGCACATTAAGCCAGGGCCTGATTCCCCTGGAAAGTCAGCACTTTCTGGTGTTTTTATGAAATGGAAACTAGAGTCTTAAGTAACAAAGCATCGCTGGGATAAAAGGCAGACAGGCGTGGTGGAGTCCCAAGGCTGAGAGGAGGGCGGCAGAGCCCTGCTAGCACGAGGAGAGCGTGGCTTGCATCATCTTCCTGGCTAACCAGGGCACTCACAGTTCTTCAATTCTTTGATCTGCTTCCTGATCTATATACACCATTGTGAGCTTACGAGGAATTTGAAATCACCAAATAGTAATGATCTGTAAATGCTGAATGACATGAGGTCCTGGAAACAAGATTGAGAGTAAGCCAAATCAAAGCTTCATCAGAAGTCTGTGAAGACATTGGCTGTCCATGATCTTCTTCCACAAGGGTTGGGTTTAAGGGAGAAGCAAGGGATGGTGAGCCCCAAAAAACAAGTCCGCTGGGCTTTCATTTCGTTCTACTTGGTTTCTCTAATGGATGGATCCATGAGAATTTCTGTAATCAGAAACCTATAAATTAGGAAATTCCGGTTAAGTGTAACTAAAAACTGTCAGCAAAATATAGAACACACACAAAGGATATAGCAGCATACTTTCACACTTCTGAAATAGATTCTGAATATGATTATCAAACTGGTACTCTGGGCGTATGAAACACAGGGATCTCACCTTCCATACTCAAAGTCAGGACACACAGTTAAGCTCAGCCCTTGTGATGCTGCCTGGTAAGCGCTGGGCTGCTAATCACAGACTTGAGCGTTCAAACACGCCAGTTACTCTTTGAGAGAAAAATGAGACTACCTGTTCCCATAAAGAGGTATTGCTTCAGAAACCCTATCGAGGGTCACTCTGCGTCACAATTGAGCGGATGGCAGTGTTTTTGTTTTTTTAAATGAAAGTTATCAGATTCAATTTAAAACAAAAACTTTACTAACATTAAAAACTCATCTTAAAAAAAACTTCATCTTCGCATGTCCCCAACTCTCTTCAGAATGCAGACATACTCACTCTCATCAGCTTTCTTTGTTGCAAACTCCGTGGGTGGTTTGTCCATCATGTTCAGGAAGAAAGACTTTCCTAGGGGGCACTGTTTTGATGGGTACTGGAGTAACTAGGTTTGAATTGTATTTTGACAAAATCTAAAAAAAATAACAAAAACCCACAAATGGCTTTTAGTCCAAATTCTAAGACAGCCTACAGCAATGAACACAATTTAACTTGGATATAGTGACTTGATTTCTCAAGTCATGTAAAATGCACTCCAGCTAAAGTGAATGGAAACAAGGAGCAATATGTTCCTGGAAGCAGATTGTCTTTACACAGATGCTTGTGAAAGTACAAAGTACCGGAATGCTTAAAAGAAAGACTGTCAGAGTCTGGAACAGGCTTACTCTCAGGCAGCCATTGTAATCTTGATTACGCTGGATCAAACTTGATACTTGGCCATTTAACCTCCCTATAGACACAACCTGAATTTTTTCTGGATCCAAGTATCTCTTAGTTGTTCCATGACAGAAATCACTTCCCTGGCTTTTTGAGCGTTGACGGATCTCCTCCTTCTTACACATGATTTGTATGTTTGTCTTTATAGTAATATGATCTTATCCTTACCACCTTAGTATGACTTGTTCTTTATTACTTTCTGTTGGGTAGTCAATGTGTGACGCACAGGAGTGAACGCATAATGATAACTGATACAAGGGCTTGCACAGGGAATGCACAGGGGATGGAGGGACACAGATGAAAGGTAGGGGAAAGGGATCTTGGGAGTAAATAATGAAGGCGGGGTGGGGTGGGAGGGAACCCTAGAACCGACTGATTACGCAACTCATTTTAAAGTCTAGTTAGCCAATGGGTGGGTGGGTTAGAGACAGCAAGAGAAATTCTCTAAGATTGATGTGGTGGTGACTGTACAATTCCCTTTGTTATGATTACACAATTTAACTATTCAATGGTATTATTTGTAAATTACGTGCCAACAAAACTGGGGAAATAAAAATTAAAAGATTGTCAGCAGGCTGAGCCCCGGTGGCGTAGTGGTTGTGCGCGGGACTGCGGCCCACTGGGACGGAGGTTCAATTCCAGCAGAGGGGCTGGGCCTCCTACTCCCACAGCCGGAGAGCAGTGATGCCCACCCCCACAAAAAAACAAAACAAAAAAAAGATTGTCAGCTATGAAGATTATAAAATCTTACAAGAATCTAAAGTATCAGCAATATTCTTTTTTTCCCATACATAAAGAAATTATGCCTGAAAAATACCTTCTCCTCACTTACAATAGATAGTTAGGCTTTTCAGGCTAGGTCAATATGGAAATGAGTTGTACAAAAATGGATGACTATATGAGAATAATTGCATCATTATGTAACGTCCCATTTGCATTTTTACATTCCGCCAAACCACCGAGAATCATGGCCTTCAAAGTTTGCACCTAACTTTTTTTCCCCCCCTCTCCCTCCCCCACCTCGTTTGCACCTAACTTTAACCATCACAGTCAGCAGTACTGTTGCTTTATACCTTTGGGCTCGTTACTGCCAGACGTACATTGACAATGTGGAAAATAAGACTCTTAACTATGAAGCACCAGATCACGTGGTAACCAGTGAGTGAAAAGAGGGTGTCCAAGGTTTCCTCCCTTTCTCATGTGATATTGAGAAAAGTGTCAACCAAAGAGAAAGTTGGCTGAGCCCTGGTGGCTTAGCGGTTGTGTGTGCAGGACTGCGGCCCACAGGGTTGACAGTTTAAATCCAGCAGCAGCTCTCTAGGAGCAAGGCTGGGCTTCCTACTCCCACCAGGGCAGTGAAGCCACACAGACACACACAAAAAGTGAAACAACAAAAGAGAAAGTGGGAACTCAGGATAACCACACAGAAAGAGGTTCTTTCTAGTTTTACTGTGAAAGCAAAGAAAAAAGGCCAAGAAGTATTTTAGTAATATCTGAAGGGAAGTTTGTTTTAATTGCCTTACTTGTATTTTCCCACGTGACTGTCTCCTTCTCATGATTGCCAATAATCAAGAAGATTTCTAGAATACTCTTTAGTAGGAATTTCACCTGCTTGAGCAATGCTTTCCAAATACTACTACTTCTAGTAAATGGAAACTAAAAAAATCAGACTGGTTAAAAGGTAGACTTAAAATCAGACTGGTTATAAGGAAGAGTTAGCAATTATTCTTAAGCCATAATACAGGAGTAGTAAAGGATGCTGAAAGAAAGAACCAGAAGTTCTAGTAACATATATCAGTATTAATCAAACTGAAGTCCAAGAACTCTCAAGTTGAAGAAATGTTAGTTATGCATGAGCATCATCAGCTATTTAAATTTCTGCCTTTAAAAGCAGCACATCCTTGGGCTGAGCCCCGGTGGCGTAGTGGTTGTGCGCGGGACTGCGGCCCACTGGGACGGAGGTTCAATTCCAGCAGTGGGGCTGGGCCTCCTACTCCCACCGCCGGAGAGCAGTGATGCCCCACCCCCCCCAAAAAAAAGCAGCACATGCAATGGAACAACTGTACATAGAAATCACATTTGAACAGCTATAAGAAATTGTTTTATGGGTAAGAGTTCTGAACACAAAGTCAAAGATAAAATGAAAATATATTGGCTTGCGGGACAAAATAGGGTGAACAACTATTTTTTTTTTTCATCACTGCCCTCTGGTGGTGGGAGTAGGAGGCCCAACCTTTGCTCCTGTAGAGCTGCTGCTGGATTTGAACCTCCATCCCAGTAGGCAGCAGTCCTGCGCACAATCACTATGCCACTGGGGCTCTGCCTGGGGCTTATCTCTTAAGAACCTTTGACAGACCATCTTGGGAAGACCTCACAGAGGCTCAAACTAGAACATTAACCAGACAGCAAAGAAGACAGCTAAGAGTTTCAGTTCCTTAACATACCAATGTGGTTTCCTAAAGAATATACCAGAAAGAAAATTGGCTGTAACAATGACCTGGAGAACATCCACTGGAATTGTCGTTACTTCTGGTGGTGTAGGTGTTCTCAGCAGATTTTCATAAGAAATTGTAGGGGAAGCCGGGTCTGCCAGATTGTCAAAGCATTCCTTTGAATTTAAAACTAGTGAATTAAAATTCTTCCTTTCTAAATCACTGGTTGAACTCTTTGATCTTGTTAGTGGTTTATCTGAAGGTTCCTATTGAATAATAAAAAAAATCCTTTTAAGATCATATAAAACAATTAGTAAAGAAAAACATATATGGGACCTTTGAACAACAGGCGTTTGAATCACATAGGCCCATCTATATGCAGATTTTCCCTGTTGCTATGGTGCTGAACAGGGAACACAAATGTTCTAAGTACCCTTTAAAAGGCCGTGGGTTGTTGAGCATCGTTAAACAGTGGTGTGTTCATGTGGAGATGATTAGCACCATATGGCTTTATACGTGCATCCAGGCGGCACTTGACTGCAAACAAGAGGATTAAATGGGCTCGTGCAGTTCCAATTTGTCTTCAAAGGTCAACTCTAAACTACACCCAAATTTTGACTGTACAACAGGTTAGTGTCTTTAACTTCTTACATTGTTAACAGGTCAACTGTACCTTTAATTCTCCATTTTGTTGGGGTCTTTGAGTAGGTCCAATAATGACACCCTTCTTCCACAAGTCTTAAACAGAGTGGGAAACCATGAGCAGGCTTACGGAGGCCACACGGAGTCCTTGTTTAACATGACCCCGACATGGACTAGTTGACTAAGCCCAAGATTTAAACAGGTACACATGGTCAGTCTTAGATCGCTCAAGCATGGGTAAAGGGTGTAAAGAAGTTTCCCAGCCATTGCTATGTTCAGCTCAATGATTCTCCAGAGATGCTGTTTTGAACAGATTGTTTCAAAATCTGGAAATAATAATGGTTCTGAGTCACTGGGACAAAAACGAGGGCTTGGTTTTATGGCAATTTACCAAGTCTGCTTTGTTGATTGTAGAAGGTATTCTCAAGCCTGGGGTACAGAATGTGGGGGCCAACGGTGACAATGCATACTCAGCACCTGAAGAGAGAGGACACAGTCTGAGATTAAGGTGAAATAAAGGTTTCCTACAAGCGTGTCAATAGAACACGTGCACTTTATTTTTAATAGCTAGAGAAAGAAGTTAACTGTAGTGTGTGCTTGACTGGACAGAAAAAACAAAATGGTCATTATTCACATATATAACTATTATCAGCAGTAACACTGAAACCTATCTTGTGGATTCAACTCTAAGTGACCCTACAAGGCCCAGAAATGCCTCACAGAGTACCTTGAAAGGCTCCCATTTTTACAGAAGCAGATAGCCTTATCTTCGAACCACTGACCTTAACCCACAAAGCCACCAAGGTTCCTTTACACTAACCTTCCCACTATGGCTGCAAGGCACAAGATCCACATATAAAAGTGAATAATTTATATACAGTATCAAGAAACTACTAAAAATGCCATTTGGAAAAAGACATCACTTAAGGTAATAATGACATAGATACAAAAAAGGGGTAAGATATCTAGAAATAGAGCTAGTAAAAATTATCCAACTTCTAAAGAAGGAAAACGCGTTGGGGAGAAGAGGAGGAAGACGACGACAAGGGGTAGTCTCTTGATCTCCAGAACGCCCACTAACACCATAGTGTAACTACAAAGACTGGATCTTTCGCCAAGGATTAAAAAAATGGACACACACACAATGTGCCCATATAAGTAATATGCTCATATATGTGAATAGGGCTCACAGGAAACTAATGCTCAAGGGGGTTATATGGTTCCCCGCCTCCAGCCAAAAGAGGGTATAACTTACAACATTAAACTGTCTATACTTGGGCTGAGCCCCGGTGGCGTCGTGGTTGTGCGCGGGACTGCGGTCCACTGGGACGGAGGTTCAATTCCAGCAGTGGGGCTGGGCCTCCTACTCCCACCACCGGAGAGCAGTGATGCCAAAAAAAACCCCCCAAAAAACCCCAAAACTGCCTATACTTAAATAACTTACCTCCCCTTAGTACAGGTAGTCTATAAAAAATTATAGCTGACAGGTAGCTCGATTTTTACACTTACCAGGTTTTCCCAGTTGCTGGCTGATGGGGGCAGGAGAGACAATGAAGTTATCACTGGCCAGCGGTTCTCTACTGATGTCTCCTTCACTGGCATGAGTTGCAGGGAAACTGAAAGGTGAAAAAAGTTAATTATTCAAGCTCCAAGTAAAGTTTAGTCTTACTATTAACGTCAAGTCTCAACTAATGTTAAATTCTGCTTTATGGAACAGAAGTCCAAGGAACAAATCTTTTTCCTTTTGGTTTAACATTCATGAATCCTAAGAGATTAAAAGCCATGCTCTATTGATGCTATTTTTTAACAGCTTGATCGGCAAGCTGCGCCTCATACAATTTAGCAGTCAAGCACATCGAGTTGTACAACCATTACCTCTTCTTTTAGTTGTTATTAGCTGATTCTCCCCACATCCCCCACCATAACCATTAATTCTACAACCCAAATGCCCGCCAGATGAAGGAGTTTAAAAACCACAACACCCGAGTACAAACACACAATGGGATATTATGCATCACTAAAAGACAACGATGAAACTAAGTAACACCTCATAGCATGGAGGGAACGGAAACCATTATGTTCAGTGAAGTTAATCAATCAGAAAAGGGCAAATATTCTATGAGTCCCCTACTGTAAGGAGAAACATCAAGATGACGAGACTATTGATGTTTCTGACTTACAACTCTGATTTAGAGAAAAGCGGTAAATTCAACTTAGGAAGTCAATGACACAAACTGTACAGTTAAGGTCTTCAAAAGCATAAAGTGGAATTTGACAACTGATATACAGATAAAGAACTTGGGGTTTTCTAAGACTAAAATGACTGATTTGGTCATGGTATTAACGCTGTCCTAGACAGTTACTCGGTGGGGGGGGGGGGGGGGGGG
>PVJH01036916.1:0-18305 GCA_004026705.1 Nesogale talazaci | reverse complement strand
ACCAGGGAGGTATGTTCGATGGGTGAGGTAAGTTCTGGGGAGTGCTGAAGGCAGGTGCTTTGAAATTCAGGTGCTATGAAGCTAAGCGGACCATCCGTCTTCTTGAGAGGCTGGAACAGAGGGTGCCTGGCTGTCTCAATGTTATAATCCTGTCAGTCTGTCAGTGTCAGACACACTCAGGGGAGGCGTGTGCTGTGCCAGTCATGAGACTGACACTGAGACTCCAAGAGGCAGGACTTCCACTGAACACAGAGCAATCCACAGCATGCAAACAGCAGTGGACAATAAGCAGGCCCATGGGACCATCAACAAATGTTCTGGGGGTACCACGCCTTCAGACCCTAAGATGCACCCTCATTTGGGGGGAGGGGGGGAAAGTGCATCTTACAGTCTGACAAGTATGGCAAGTGAGGAACCAGCTAAGGCCGCACAGAAGACGCACAGCAGCTTGTTTGATCCAACGCCGACAGTTACAAAATTCAAACACGGCGAAGAGAAAAAGATCAGAGCTAGAATTATGAACACCCAATTTGGAAAAGGCTATGGAAGACAGTGGAAAACCCGTCTACAGAGTAGCTACTGAGACCTAGCCACTAACAGATCTGCTCTAGTCAAAGGCGCGTCCAGAACGGTCTTACTATCAGAGACCTATGTAATCTTGATTATGCGGGCTGGAACTCAGTGCCTCTATACATGAGCGGTTTGTACTCTGTGCAAGTGTCTTGGTTGTCACATGACATTTTTCCCCCTGGCTTTTTGAATGTTGATGGACGTCTCCTCCTTCTTCCTTGTACTTCTGCCTTTATGCTAACGATTTTGTCCTTACCACCTTAGTGTCATTTGTCTTTGATTGGTTTCTGTTGGGCTTACTGATCGGTAGATAGAATAGCAGAAGGGGCGGGGTGACCATTAGGGGCCAGAAAAGCGGTGACACATTGCGCATGTTCCAAGATCTGGGCTTCTGAAGAAGATGCTACAACTGGATGGGTTCAACTGTGTCAGGTGGTTGCGATTCAGCCAATCAAGTGGGTCAGGGTTGTCAGCCACGCCCTTCACCAAAAGCTTGAAAAAGAGGTGCTATTAGCCGTTCGCTCTCTGTTAAGCAACTTCCCAGCTGGCAAGTGTGTGTGTGAGATTTTCTAATGGCCAAACTAAGCCTAAAACTTCTTTAATCTTCATGAAACTTGTTTGAATCACAAACCAGGTTTCGGCTTAAATTCTTTTTTTGCACAGAGCCAAAGGACTGAGGTATATTTATCTTTCAAGAGACCTAACATTTCCAGCAGTGAAGCACTGGAGGAATGAATGCACAATGATGATAAAGGATGGGAGATGTTAGAAGGAATGTATGGGTAGGGGGAATATGTGATAGGGAAGGAAAGGGAATTTAAAGCGTAAACAATGAAGGGGGAAGTGAGGAGGGAGCACTAAAACTGATGGTGTTTACACAACTCAGTTTAAAGGTGATATAATCATGAATTGGGAAAGGCTCTGAGATAGAATTGGTGGTGACTGTCCAACTCCCTTTGATGTGATTGAACAAATGAGCTGTTCAAGTCTATGGTATGCAAATTATGGGCTGATAATACTGTTGGGGGAAAAGAAGAAAAAGAATAACACCCTACTTAAAAACCTGGTGAGAAAAATTTTAAATAAGTTATAGCAAAAGAATTCCCAGAATCAAGCAAGAACAAAAATGCAATAAATCAAAATCTCTGGAACACAAAGTAATTCTCATAGGAAAGTTTATAGTAATATAATATGTACATCAGAAATGAAGCTAGAACCCAAATCAACACGTTAACTCATTTCCAGTGATTAGAAAGAATAAGAGACCAGCAGAAAGTAAATAATAATAAGATCATAAGCATTCTATTAAAATTGTAATAGAACTAACAAGATGAAAAGTTGGTTCTCTGAATGTGTGAATAAAACTGACAAACCAAGGGCGAATTTGGTTTAGCAAAGGAGTGAAAGGAAAGAACACAAAGAACTCAATAAAAATGAAATACGTAATATAATGAAAGAACTTACTAAAATAAAAAGATAACACAAACAAAGCGCAACAGAGTAGCAAGGGGGGTAAAGCAACAAAGTCCCTGAGGACTTCTGAAAATAGAAGTGGGACTCAGGGCCAGGGCTGAGCACTCCATCAGACCTGATCAGAAACATTCGTAGGGGTCAGCAGACAGACCTGGAACTATTCATAGGCTATTTTTGATTTTGGTTTTTTTTGTGTGGCTTTCAATATGATCAGCAGGATAAACAATCCCGAGGAGAAAACACCAGCATGGTTGATGGTTCCAGGGGCACAGCAGAAGAGGTAGGGCAAAGGGAGGAGGGAGGCAAACACCCCAGTGACATGGAAAAAATCGAGATGTCAAATTGATGGTGAGAAGGGCATAGAATGTTTGGTGGGGTTTGATCAAGGGCAAAGTAGCCAAGAGGAAGTACAGAGAGCCAAATGAAGGTCGATCATGATAATAGGACAGGCGGAAAGTAAAGAGAACTACAGGAAAGAACTAGAAGGCAAAAGATATTTATAGAGGTATAAAAATAGACATGTACATATGTAAAATGTTAATATATAATGATAGGCATATAGGTCTATATACATATACTTATAGCTTAATTATTAAGGTAACAGATGGACATTGGACCCTACTAAGTCCTCCTTCAACGCAAGAATACTTGGTTCTATTAACCTGGCATTCTATGATATTCACCTTCCCAAAATGTGTGCATAAGCAGATGTGCTGAAGAAAGCTGATGGGAGACAGCGGATGGTGCCTAATAGGAAAATAAAAATGATTTATAAATTATCAAGGATTCACGAGGGTGAGAGGGTGGGGGAGGGAGGGAGAAAAGAGGAGCTGATCTTGAGGGGTCAAGTAGAAAGGAATATTTTGGAAATGATGGCAACATATGTAAAAATGTGCTTGACACAATTGATGTATAGATTGTTATAACAGCTGTAAGAAACCCAATAAAATGATTTGTTAAAATAAAATAATATGATAGACTTTACTCCAAAAAATTTGAAAGCACAGAGAATATTATACACACAAATATTATGTAGACAAAAATTATACACACATTATCTAAATTAACATAGACTGAGGTGTATATATATATAAAGAGAGAGAGAGAGAGAGAGAGAGAGAGAGAGAGAAAGAAAGAGAGAGAGAGATAGAGAGAGATAAGAAAGCTGATCAGGACATTAAAGCTCATAATAAAACAAAACAAAAAAACTTCCAACAAAAAATTTCTAGCACAAACAACCTCACAAAGAATTCTTGTTTGTTTTTTGTTTTTTTTGTTTTTTTTTGAGGGGGGCATCACTGCTCTCCGGTGGTGGGAGTAGGAGGCCCAGCCCCACTGCTGGAATTGAACCTCCATCCCAGTGGGCCGCAGTCCCGCGCACAACCACTATGCCACCGGGGCTCAGCCCAAAGAATTCTAACATTCAGAATTTTATTCAAATTCTGTATTACAGAACACAGAAAAGTGAGGGATATGACAAAATTCCTCCTGTAAAGAAAAGCATAACCCTGTTATCAATGCCAGAAAAATAGGTCATTAAAGATAGAAAATTATAGACCAATATCCCTCGAATATAGATGCAAATTAAAAAAAAATCCTAGCGATTACAATACAATATCACAAACTGACAACAATTATAGAATCATGACCCATAAGGATTCATCCTAGGTTTTGTTTGTTTGTTTTTTGGGCCATCACTGCCCTCTGGTGGGAGAGGAAGGCCCAGTCTTGCTCCTGGAGAGCTGTTGCTGGATTCGAACTGCCAACCCAGTGGGCCGCAGTCCCACAATCAACCACTACGCCACCGGGACTCAGCCCTCATCTTAAGTTTTTAAGGATATTTCAATTTTAGAAAAACAATGAACATAATCTACAACATAACTAAAACAAGGGAGAACCACCTGGTTACATTAATGCAAAAAAAAGGTGTTTGCTGAGACCAACAAACATCCATTCTTTTTGTGTGTGTGTGGGCATCACTGCCCCCTGGTGGGAGTAAGAGGCCCAGGCTTGCTCCTGGAGAGCTGCTGCTGGACTTGAGCCGCCAACCCTATGGGCCACAGGCCCGCACACAACCAGTATGCCACGGGAGTTCAGCCCCAACATCCACTCTTAATAAAAGCACTCAGCTAAGTAAGAATAGAAGGTATATTCCTTTATTTTAATAAGGGTTTTGGCGGTCATGTACTTAATGTCAATTTCATGATTGGGAGTATAGGGGTGGAGTCTAGTTTGTCAATCTGGAGATAGCCAATGAGGCCTCTGTGTGGGCACTTTCTCCTGAGAATTCTGGGAAGTCTCACGGTATTTCCCAATAATTGGAGGTATGAGCTAAAACTCAGGCCCTTGGAATCCTCGACTGACAAGACAAGATGGCAGCATGCTAATAGACCCTGAGTCTATTAGCCAGAGCCAGAGGAGAAGCCCCAACGGTTTACCCTGATGGAACCAGACCTCTGAAGCCAGAAAATCACACAGAGAGCCTGCCAGCGCTGAGATGCTTCTACCACTAATGGATACTGCTGATGGACTCGGAGACCTGGAAACGAGGAGCCATGGGGAGACCTCTGTCATCACTGGGATGCTTCTATTGCCGCTGGATACACAAGACTCTGTATGGGCCAGGATCAAACCAGGCAGCCCCCTGCACTGGGCAGTTCCCTGGACCAGGCAGTTCCCTGGACTAGGCAGCCCTTTGCATCCCTTTTGTGTCAGCCTCACCAGAAAAGAGATGAACAGCCTGGTGAACTTTGTAACCCCTTCCTCTGGCATTTCACAGAGCTTATCTCCCCGAAGGACACAGCCCCTTCACAGAACTTATCTCTCAGGGCCAAGTCTGTACAGTCTCTTCCCTCAGTGTTCCAGGAGGCGGATATGTGTTCTCACAAACCATATCCTGACTCAGACCCTGCAACCGCAACATCAGAAAGTCTCATCCCCTTATTGGTACATGCATCCTTGGCTCAGCCCTATATATGTCCCACCGCCCCAATACTGGGTGCGGCTTCCCTGGCCTAACTCTAGGGCAAGGGACCTCCCAGGAGTTCAAAATGCTCCTGTCTGTCTGTCTGTCTGTCTCTCTCTCTGCTGTCCCTTCTCTTCCCCAAACTCCTTCACTACCGCCAATAAAGCTTATCTTTTTCATCCCTAACTGAGCTCTGTCTTCTTCCTGCGGCTCCGTCTCTACCTCTCAGACTCTGCACTCACTGGCCTGTGATTGTCCTGGTGTCATTGCACATGCTTTGTGAATCGGAAAGAGACTTTATAGACTGTTATTGGATATATGGGCTAATATCGTACTTCTGACCTTGGACTGCACTGGGTTTGGCTGCTTTCTCAATGTTCTATTCCTCTTATATATAAACCTTTCCCTTATATCCATATGCATATTTATGAATTTGTTTCTCTAGTCTACCCTGATTAAATCAAGGATAGAAACACAAAATCAACAACCAACATTATTGCCCATGGAGAAAGACTTAACATTTTCCCTGTAAAAAGGAACCAGATAAGGAGGCTCATTATCACCACTCTTATTCAAGATTGTACTAGAAGTGTATGGTCGAGCAAGGTGGGGGAAAGATGATAATTGAAGGCATCCAAACTTGGGAAAAAGAAATAAAGCTACCTCTGTTTGTACATTATATGATTGTATACACTGGTCCACAGCAAAAGATCTCCTGAGCCAGAAGCCAACCCTCTCTCGGTCCTCATCCACTCAGCCACGTGCCCCTTGGCCTCTTTCTCCGTGGACCAGGAGCCCAGTCTTCTTTTCTGCCTTCTCTCTTCTGTCCCACAGTCTCCTTGGCTTGTGAACATGCTCTCCTGGTGTTTGCTTTTCCTAGAGCGGTGGTTCTCAGTCTTCCTAATGTCAAGACCCTTTAATACAGTTCCTCATGTTGTGGTGATCCCCAACCACAAAATTATTTTTGTGGCTACTTTATAGCTGTAATTTTGCTACTGTGATGAATCCTAATGTAAATATTTCATATGCGGGGTGTACTTTCATAGATACAAGTTGAACATAATTAAAGCATAGTGATTAATCACAAGAACAAGAGGTCACTATATATTGTGAAATATTTATTTTTAATTACAGATAAGTGAAATTTTGTCTTGAAGCATGGTGTGGCATGGGTTGCAGTCTTAATATAACAACAGTAAACTGCATTGCTACATTTTGCGACAGCATGCGTAAAAAGCCAACGTCAGTGGGAAGGTTGAGATAACTTCTTTCCCACCAGATCGGAAATTCTCGGGGCAGTGTTTTCAAGAGCACAATGAAGATCATCTTCCACAACAAGTCTACTTTTGTATGTAGACTTGATAACCAACAAGCTGGAAAACCCTGTTTCACAAATATATGTTATTGGAAATGGAAGAAGAAAGTGCAACACAGTCTCAGACAGAACAGGATATGATTGTAAACACTTGATCCAGATTTTTGTAGCTAGTTTAGAGGAATCAGTTCTCGATGATTTAATGAGTTCAAAGTTAACAATTCCTCTTGTGCTATTTCAGGAACAATCTTCAACTTTGACTGTGAATGGAATGCAAAGGGGGTGTCAGGTAGATTAGGAAAGTACAATGAAATCTCACCTGCAAGCTTGTGCAAGTGTTCTTTCACAGAAATGATGGTCGTAATCCTTTTGCCCGGGTCAAAGTCATGCTCCTCAAAGAAAGCAGAGAAGGCAGGCAATGCGTGCATTTTATTTTCATCCCCCCACCTTTTTTTTTCTTTTGACAAAGCTGAAGTTTCATTTGGAATGATCAGATCTTTGCAGACAAACTGAGGCATGTTGCATTTTTTTCCTTGATGGTCTTATGGGACGCCTGTGAAGGTTTGACCTCCAAAAGGGGTTGAGAGTCACTGTCCTAGATGGTCCCAAGATTATCTCTGCCCCAAACATACAAGTAGTTGGAGGTGATTTTTTGGGGGGGGGTCTGTTTTGTTTTTAATTTTATTTATTTATTTATTTATTTCAACCTGAGGTCTTAGGGACAAACTGCATCATGTGTGAAGAAATTGAAGAAAGTTATACAAAGTGGATTGAGCTGTGTATAGGCAGATTAACATTTACTTGTTACTTCAATACCACTTGCTGAATTAAAAGCTGTATTATTCTGCCAGAACTATGTCTGACATTGTCAGTGAATATCATTGTAACTTTTCCCTGGCCACCAACTTTTATTATTTGTGTAAATAGCATCTCGTCATATAAGCATTTTATCTATGTAAGTTAATAATCCATGTATTGCTATTAAACTTGTTTAATCTTCTTTTCTCAATTGTGTTATAAAGATATTACCATGGCCTACATAAAAGACATTATAAACAAAAGGACTTATGTTCCAGGGAGGTGATGTGTAAGGTTCGCTAACAAAATAACAAGGATGTTTCTAGAGTAAACCAAGGCAGAGAGGAAACATAGAGACAGGAATGGATTTGGGGATTTCACTTAATGCTGCTCCAATCGAAAAACACATAGTTTCTATGACGCTGCTCACTTGCTATTTTCCCTCATGGAGGAATCAGGGCAGATATAGGGACCACAGCAAAGTGTGGTGAAGAAATTAGATGGTGCCTACTTATCAGAAAGAGTCTTCTGGGGCCTTAAAAGCTTGTTTTCAAACAGGAAACCATCTAACTGATATACCAGTCAAATAAGCCCGTATGGAAGAAGCACAGCAACATGCGTGATTTAAGGATTGTGAATAATATAACTAAAACCCGAAGGAGAGAGTGTTCCCAGAGCTTAAACTGTGAAATGCTGGTTTGCGGAAGGCTATGGATGACGATGGAAGCTCAAAATACGTTTGCAGGATCTACATAGAGAATAAACCTCTGATTATTTCACGCTGACCATAACTGAGGGAGGGAATAGGCTTATTATCAGCAAGCGAGTATTGTAAGGATGATAATGGGAAAATAAAATGAAAAAATTGACTTTAATGGCTAAATCTTTATCATTTGATCTCCCTTTTGACACACGTGGGGCTTTATCTGGTTTCTGATAGCTTCTGTTTTTTGTTTTGTTTTGTTTTTTTTAAAAACTGGTGTTTATTTCTGTTGTATTTTGCAACTATTGGTAGTCTTCTTGACTCTCTGTTACGCATTTTTCTTTTTTTTTTGGTATCTGAAACCCAGGATTGGTGACTCTAAAGAGGCAATAAATACATTAAGGGTTTCTGGGATGGGGGTGGTGGAGAGAGGTGGGGGTCAAGTAGGAGGCAGCTGACATCAAGGAGTAAAAGAAGGAATAAACTGTTTTGAAATGGATTATAGTTGTGATTGTATATTTCTGGATATGGCTGAAATATTGAATGACATGCCAAAATTATGCCTTAATAAAATAGCTTTGAAGAAACAATTTATTGTTTTTCATTTCAAGTGGACGAAAGTAAGGAAGTTATACACATAATCCAAACACTTAGAGGGGGAACACAAAACACTAGACTTACTAGCAGGCTGTCACTCTACCGTGAGTGTGGACGCAATGTGCCCTTTCTTTAGCCTCAGCACGAAAGAGCAAAAGAGTCTGTTTCTTTTGACTAATGCATTAAATTCCTCACACTCAACAGTTATTGGTACATACCGTAAATGAGAACATAATGTGCAGTTCTTTAGTAAGTACTCTGAAAGCACGAGCTTTATTCCCAAGGAAATGCATTACATTCTTGACACAAACAGTTATCCGAGTTTGTAATGAGGACTATTAAAAGACACTTAAACTCATATTTTGGGCAAAAAGGCAAGAAAAATGTGCTGTGTATCATAATGATGAGAAAACAATTTCATGTTTCTCCATTTCAGTGACATGAATGTGACAAAGATGGGAATATCCACAGAACAACTGGAGTGTGAGAAAGCAAGTCAGTGTTTGTCCTTCCGAAGTACATTACGTTAAAAGGATTTTTATGCATTATGAAATGCACTTTGTCTTTCACTCGTGAAGGGATGGAAGGCATTATAATGTTCCAATACATACCTTGAAAAAAGAACAGTGTGAGCTATGATATTTAAACACCATATGTTCTTCTCAAAAAGTACAGTAAGGGCTGAGCCCCAGTGGGATAGTGGTTGAGTGCGGGACTGCAGCCCCCTGGCTTGCCGGTTCAAATTCAGCAGCAGCAAGGCTGGGTAGCTCCCACGACCACCAGAGGATAGTGATGCCAAAAAACAAACAAACAAATAAAAGTACAATAATTTCTTCACAATGATTACATATTAATAAAGCTTCTGAATGAGGAATATGTAATATCAAAATAGATGCCAGTGAGTAATCTGTGACACAATACCTGGAAAGGCCTGACGACACTCTCAGTGTGAGAGAGTATTTTAAAGTTCCTCTATGTCCAGCACGTATGCTAAATACAGTCACACATTATAAAAATGCAATCTACAAGTTTATGACAGAATGAAAGGAAAACATTTTATGTTGCAGAGTGCAGTGACATTCCCTATGCATGCTGTCAATAGGGGCGTGGGGGTGCAGTTTCTCTCAGGAGAGCACTGAAAGCACAATGATTTTTATCTCTCAAAAAAATACATTACCTTCCTCACATGTCAAAGGAGTAATGTCAATCACCCAGAATCCCGTACATTGACTCAAAAGGCTAGGAAAATG
This sequence comes from Nesogale talazaci, assembly GCA_004026705.1. Lineage (NCBI taxonomy): Eukaryota > Metazoa > Chordata > Mammalia > Afrosoricida > Tenrecidae > Nesogale > Nesogale talazaci. The sequence goes on along the minus strand of PVJH01036916.1, from coordinate 8,634 downwards.
TACAATACATTCTCAGACTGAGGAAACAATTTGATATTTGTCCATTTCAAGAACATGAATGTAAAGACATTATGCACTTTATTCAAACACACTTTGACTTACATTCAGAGTGTAAGCACAAAGCACACTAGTGTTACTAGCATGGTAATGATACCACTACATGCTGTAAAATGAGAATACAATGTATGCTTTCCTCGATGACAGCAATAAAAGCACAATGAGTTTCACTAGAATAGTTATTAATTTATCCTGGGAATTAGGAAAAAGTAATGCCAAAAGACATTTAAGCCTCCATTTGGATTAAAAATCAGAGTGAATGTACAAAAATATTCTGATGAGGAGAATATGATTTATTGTTTTTCTCAAGTGCATGAAAGCAAAGACATTACATGCATATGCTAAAAACACTTTGAATTACACTCAGAGATGGACTGTAAAGGACACTAATGTACCCCACTAGTACAGTTCCCGATACATACCGTTTTGTTCTGGTTTCTATTATTAAATACTTTTATTGGTGGCTCTTACATCTCTTAACATAATCTATACATCCGTCCATCATATCAAGCACATTTGCATGTATGCTGCCATCATCATTTTCAAAGCATTTTCTTTCTACTTGAGCCCTTTATATCAGCTACCCATTTCTTCCCCCTCCCTTCCCTGCCCCCCTCCTTCAAGAACCCTTTGATAAGTTATGGATCATTATTTTCATAACTTACATCGTCCTCTGTCATCCTTCACCCACTTTTCCATTGTTCGTCCCCCTGGGAGGGGTTAATATGTTGATTCTTGGGATCTATTCGCCGTTCACCCCCACCTTCCTCTAATCCTCCTGGTATCTCTATTCTCATTGTAGGCCCTGAGGGGTTTATCTATTCTGGATTCCCATGCTCTGATCTAATCTGATTTGTAAGGTAGAATTGAGGTCATATGTGGGGGGAAGGAAGCATGAAAGAAAGAGGAAAGTTGTGTGTTTCAGCTTTGCTATGCTGTACCCTGATTGGCTTATCTCTTCCTTGTAACCCTTCTGTGAGGGGATCCAAATACATACTGTTAGTGCAGAGATAATATGCAGTTTCTTCCAATATTTACATCCACATAAAAGGTTAGTATTCACAGAGTAGAATATGAGCTTACCCACAAGCACTAGTTACGAACACATTGAGTGAATGACAAAAAGGGATATGTTGATATTTGAGTTACAAAGTTAAGAATATATCCAATACAATCTGGTTGGTAGAAAACAATTCAGTTTTTCTCCTTCTCCGGCACTTTAAATTAAAAGGATTTTACATTATCCCAATACACATTGCATTACACTGATGGAATTAATGGAAACCATGAAAATGTTTCTACATATACATATAATAGTGTCAAAACACCTTTAAGTTTAAACTTTGAGTAAAAAAAGACTGGAAGAAGCCCCAACACATTCAGATGAAGGGAATGCAATCTCGTGCTTCTCTTTTCTTTTTTAGTACTTCTCTTTTTCAAGGACAAGAAAGTAACAAGGTTTACACATGCTCTCTAAATGATTTGAATTACAATAACGGAAGGACACAAAGCACTCTAGCACAATAATGTTGCCAGTACATACTGCGAATGAGAAAACAATGCGCAGTTTATTTCTTGACTGTATGTGAAGCAGATCGAAAGTACATCAGATTCCACACATGTAACCACATACACCAACATATCCTGTGATGAGAAAAATGTTATCAAAAGAGATGGTAGTGTGTACTTTGAGAAACAAAATTGAGAATGTTTCCAATGAATTTCTCTATGTGAGAAAACAGCATAGCATATCTTTTTCTCAAGCACATTAATTATATTACATATTATTGACTTATACTTTGTCTTACATTCAGGGAAGGTATAGAAAGCATTTTATTGTACAAGATGAGAATGATCCAATATATATATACTCAGAAAACAAGAATAGACTTGAAAATCCCAAAATATGGCAAGTACCTATAGACACCAATTTTTGATAAAGAAATAGAACCTTTAAAAAATAATGCTGGAAAAATTGGATCTCCACATTCAAAAGAATGAAACAAGACACATATTTTATACTATATAAAACAAACTCAAGATGAATCAAAGACATAAGTACAAATCACACAATTATGAAGATCATCAATAAAAAAATAGGGACAAACTTAAGAACCACAATACAAGGCATAAATACACTACTGAATATAATGAAAGAAGACATTATAGAAGGCCAAATAAAGAACTGTGACAAATAAAGCAAAAATAACAAATGCTGGAGAGGATTATGGAGAGACAGACACTTTTACATTGCTGGGGGGACTGTAGAGTTGTACAACCACTATAGAAATCATTATAGAATTATACAGCCATAAGAGAAATCTCTCTACTGGGTATATAACCAAAAGAAATTAAGACTTTGTTTATTGCTGCAATTTCCACAATAGCCAAAACCTGGAAACAACCTAAAACTCCAACTACAGAAAAATGGATTAACAACATCTGGGACATTCATTCTATGGAATTCTATGCATCAATAAAAAACAATGATACATCTCTTAAACACAGCAAAATGAGAGAACATTATGCTTAGCAAACTCGTCAACCTTACAAAGAAAAATATTTAATATCACTATGGTTATAAGGACACACAAGAAGAAATGTAGCTTATGCAACAATAGACAAGACTTTGATGATTACAAAGAGCCCAGGGAAGGATGTGGAAACAGAGGGTGGGAGGGATAAAAGAGAAACAAAAAAATGGAGGGTCTAAAATGAAAACAAAAATAACCATTTTAGGGCTGAGCCCCGGTGGCGTAGTGGTTGTGCGCGGGACCACAGCCCACCGGGACAGAGGTTCAATTCCAGCAGTGGGGCTGGGCCTCCTACTCCCACCACCGGAGAGCAGTGATGCCCACCCCAAAAAAATAGCCAAAAAAACCCCAAACAAACCATTTTAAATAGATAAATAAAAATTTCTTCATGGACAAAAAAATAACCCTCCAGATTCTTTACCCTTCAGACCTAAATATTGGCCTGAGAGGCTAACAAGGAGAAAAGTAAAACTGAAGCAGACTTGGAATATTTAATGACATACAAATTCATTTCAAACATTAGACAAACATTGGAGAACATAAAGGTGTGCCGTCTCTTCTTTGGCATGTATGCCTCATAGCTGTATTGCCAGAGAGCACAGAATTTCCACTCCCGTTTGTTTTCATTCCCATATCAATGCACGGGCATGCTTACAAGTCCACCAAAAGGGTATGAGTTCCAATTTTTCCACATTCTGACCAGGATTTGTTGCTTTTCTTAAATTGTTTATTAAATTGGGATAAAATTTGTTTCTTAAATAGGGATAAAATTGTGGGTGTAAGGTGGTTATAGTTTTCATTTGCATCTCCAGGATGACTTGTGATCCTGAGCGTTTTTTCATGTCAGTCATTTGAGTGACATTTTTGGTGAACTGTCTGTTCATGTCTTTTGCCTACATTTTAATGGGATCATTTGCTATTCTCTGTATAAGTACCACGCACTAACTGATTGCACCACTGGAGTTCCTTTTGTTATTTTCTTATTGAGATATATCATTACATTAAATTTTGTCTGCTGTGTTATTTTTGTTTTTGTTTTGTTTTTTAGTTTTTTAGGCATCACTGCCCTCTGGTGGTGGGAGTAGGAGGCTCAGCATTTGCTCCTGTGGAGCTGGAGTTGAACCTCCATCCCAGTGGGCCGCAGTCCCGCGCACAACCACTACACCACCGGGGCTCAGCTCTGTCTATTGTGTTATCAACAAAAAAATCCTATCCCCCAAATTTGTGGACTCTCGTTTTTCTATTTTTATGAAGTCTTTCAATATACAGAGGTATTTTATTTTTAGCAGGTCCTAGTTATCTATTTTGTCTTTCACTGGGTATGCTTCCTTTATTATGCTTATCAGTCTATATATGTCTTGTAATAAGACCATTATGTCTGTCCCAATTTTCTCTTCGAGGATCATGATAATTCTAGGATTTACATTTATGTCTCTAATTCACTTTATGGACCTTTTTTGTGCATGAAGAGATATATGAGTCCTGTTTAATACTTCTGCATCTGGAGACCCATGTTTTCCAATATCTTTTGTTGAAGAGGCTAACCTAGTTGATAGTTTTTGGTCCTTTGTTGAAGATCAGTTGCCTATAGGTGGATACAATTTTTCTTAGTTTCCTATTATGTTTCATAGATCTATGTATCTATCAGGATTACTGTGACCATGTAGTCGATTGTGGGATCAAGAACTGTAAGGTCTCACAAGTGGTTTTCTTTATCCTGGGTCTCATCTTTCTCAAAATGAAGTTGACAATGTTCTTCCATTTCTTTAAAAAAAAAAATGAAGTTGGGATTTGGATCAGGATTGTGTTGTGTCTATAGAGTGCTTTACGTAGTAATGACATTTTCATAATATTATGCCAGCCTACTGATGAACATGTGATAGGCTTCCCTTTACGTAGGCTTATTTTGTTTTCTTGAAATAGTGTTCTATAATTTTCTTTGTACAAATATTTTGTTTCTTCAGGTGGTTTTTTCCTAATTATTTAATCATTTGTGTTGCTATTGTAAATTGTATTGTTGATGTCTTTTTTGAGTTCACTTCACATGTATCCAGAAATCCAATAGATTTATGCTTATAAATTTGCTGAATTCATCAACTGTTTCCTGCAATCTTTATGTGAAATCGTTTGGGTTCTCTCTCTATAGAATCATAGTATCTGCAAATAGTGACGGCTCTACTTCTTCTTTACCCATATGTATTCATTTGATGTCTTTTTGTTTGATGGTTCTGGCTAAGACTCACAGTATGGAGTTGAAAAAGAATACTGATCGGGGGCAACCTTGTCTGATTCATGCTTCCAGCAAAAATATTTCCAGTTTTTCCCCACTGAAGATGATGTTGGCTGATAGTTCTTCATATATAACCTTTATTATACTTAGGAATTTCCCTTCCATTTATAATTTGTTAAGTGTTTATCTGAAAGACATATAGAATATTGTCCAATACCTTTTTTGTATCTCCTTGTATGATCATGTGTTTCTTGTTCCTTGTCTTGTTTGTGTGGTTGATTATATTAATTGTTTTTTTCAATGCTGAACTATCTTTGAATCCCACTTGGTCATTATGAGTAATTTTTTTTGTTTTGATTTTTGGAGGGGTTTTTTGTGGCATTACTGCCCTGGTGGGAGTAAGAAGGCCAGCTTTTCTCCTGGAGAGCTGCTGCTGGATTTGTACCATCAAGCCTGTGGGTTGCAATCCCACACACAACCACTACACCACTAGGGCTCAGCCATGAGTTATTTATTTAACGATTTTAATGGCACTTCATCTACATCCAATACAATTCAATAACTCAACCATATCAAGAGGCATTATACAATCATCAATGAGCTCTTTTTTTGATATGTTGATGGATTATATTGGCCATAATTTCGTTGTGAGTTTTTATGTTCATGGGGAACATTGATTTGTAGTTTTTTGTTGTTATGGTATTGTTGCCAGGTTTTGGGATCAGGGTTATATTCTCTTTTTGGAATGATTTTGTTGTCTTTTTCTATAACCAGGAGTAGTTTGTGTAGTATTGGTGACAGCTTTTCCTTAAATATTTGGTAGAAAAATACCTACTTGTGAACCTGAGCTTTCCTTGATTGGAATTTTCTTAATGACCTTCTCTACTTCTTCTTTTGCTCTGGGTCTGTTGAGGCTTTTGAATCTGTCTCCATTAATTTGGGTGGGTGGCCTATTTCTAGCGATTTGCTCATTTCTTCTTCAAGCTTGTTACACCTTTCCTCTGAGAAGGCTCAGAGGGAGGGTCCCACAAGGGTAGCTCCTAGGTGTGGTGAATGGAGACCTGTTCTATTCTAGGCAACTAGCGAATAATAACAACTATCTTCCATACCCAAGATATTGATAGATATCACTTGATACATAGTGTTTTAAAAGTTCTAACTGCCTTTGGACCATGCATCTTTCACCTCCCTCCAAATTGCCTAGTAACTCTGCTTCCACCCCCAACCCTCTTTCTGGAGTGGGTTGTTTCCCCAGGGAGCACATTCAGCAAGACTTGCAGAAGCCTGAACTAGAAAAAGGAGGAGTAAAGGTGGGGCCCAGTTAGAATCACCTGCCCAGTGCTCCTTTTTCTACACTATAAAATTAAGAGGTAGGGAGGCTGAGTGTACTAGAGTCTGGTTCAGATTTCCTGTGATCCTCACGCATAAAGCAGCTCAAAAACGTGCTGAAACACTCTAAGCTCACTGTGTCTGTCAGCAGACTCCACTAACCCTTGATGAGTCCAACAGGATGGTGTCCATTCTCCTTCCTGAGCCCAAAACATGAGGCCTACAGTGAGCAGTAATTTCCCATGGCTGCTGTCTATAAGTGGTCATAATCCCAAGCTGGCCTGAGAGAACTAGCCACAAGACCTCACCCCAGAGTGCCCCCCTCTGCTATCCTCCCTGCTCATGCATTCCAGGAATGGAATGACTACATCTCTCTCCCCTTCACTCCCTCTCCTCAGCTCCATGCCTCCCAGTGTGGGTAAAGATAGATAATTACATCAAAATCTGCAGTAATTGAAGAGGTATCAGGATATTTACCTGTGAGAGAATATAGTTCCCCACAGCACAGGACAGAGACAGGAGGCAGCCAGGGAGAATTCAGTTCTAGTCAACCCCAACCCACTCTCTAATCAGTTCCCCTTCCCTGGGGAACAGTGTGGCACAGTCCCAATACCAGGGGACCCCACAAGTCCTTTATAGAAGAGAAGGAGGTTTAAAACCTGCTTTCAATTCCAGGCTACGGTCCTTTGGGTAGTTTTGAATGTAAGCTGCCAGAACTCTGTCCTTTAGCATAACATTTACATAACAACGTTTATCTCCAAAGCACATTTTAAAGTTATTTTAACATTACAATAACAGGAAAAGTGAACAGGTCTTGATAGCCACAGTCCAGAGCCAAAACTGACTCTACCAGTTCTGGGATCCACAGAGAGTCTTTAAAAGACTGCAAATTGTGACCAGTCCAGATCAGGTCTCTTCTCAGGTTACAATCCCACCCCAACCCACCCAGTGCAAACCTACTGTCGCTAGTCTCAGCCTAGACTCTGAGATCCTACACCACTGGTGGCCACTGAGTTGCTGTGGTACCCTTCCTAGTTATCAGTCCAACCAACAACCATAGTAGACCACGTGTAGTCCTCAAAAACACTTTTACAAGTCACACTGAGAAAGAACTCAGGATCCCTTAGTCTCTAGATACATGGCGCCCAGTTCCTAACTAAATGGCATGCAAACCCAACATACTTCAACATCTTTAACAAGAAAGCAAGAAACACAAAATGCAAGAATAGAGAAAATTGTAGACCTAACAAAGTTCATAAAAGAATCTTTTTGTTCTGCAACAAAAAGAAATCTTCAGAATGCTGCTGGGAGTAATACAGGATATGAAGGAAGCAAGACAGACTAAGGAGGCAACGATAGAGGAGATGAAGTCCATGAATCAAAGGAAATTACAAGAACTAAAAGATGAAGTAACAGAAGCAAAACACAAGATCATGGACCTCACCAACAGTCTAGAAGAAACAAAGAATTATATGAGTGACCTAGAAGATATTCAGGCAAACTTCAGTAAATGGGAGAAAGTCAAAGAAGACACAGTAATCAAAGAAGCAGAAGAAATCTAGGTCAGTGACAGATGCTATGAAGAGGAACAATATTTGAATGATTGATCTTCCAAAACAAGACACACTATGACGTCAAGAACTTCTGGAACCAAACTAACCCTCCTAAATGAATGAGAATCAGACACTCATACAGGAAGCAAAGAGGACACCAATTAGACTAAACCCACAGAAGAAATCACCAAGGTACATCATAATTAAATTATACAACTTCGAAGAAAAAGAGAAAATTTTAAGAGCAGCAAGAGAAAAAAAAAAGGCATTCACATACAATATACTCAAGTAAGAATATGCTAAGACCTATCAGAAGTTATCATGAAGAGGAGAAGAAAGTGCAGTAACATATTCCAAAAACTGGGGCGGGGGTGGGGGGCTGATGCCAGCCCAAGAATCCTCTACCCTCACAGATAGACTGTGAGGAAAGAGTCTTCCAGGATAAGGAAAAACTCAAAGACTATGCCATAAGGCACCCAACACTGTGGAAAATCCTAACCAACTCACTATGGTCAAAGACCAACATCCACCAAACACAAGCAGGAGAACACGATATAACACTACTCCACCCAGAAGTCAATGCACTGAAAAGAATAACCAAGATAGCATTGCCTCAGAGTAAAATGGCAAGAATGAAATTGCTGACACAAACTTATGAATAGAGAAATGAAAACACCTGACACAAAAGGTAGGAGATGGCAGCAATGAATTCGCAGATGGTGATAATAACTCTGAATATCAACAGTCTCAATTCGCCCATTAAAAAACAATGTTTAGCAGACTGGCTCCAAAAACAGAACCAATTCAATCTGCTGCCTGAAGACACGGCTTTTAAGTTTGCAGAGAAAAACAGACTAAAAAGTTCTTTGATGTCTGGTAACTGATCCCTTTGATACCTCATGGTCATACAGGTTGCTGCTATGCTTCTTCT
>PVJH01036915.1:0-18392 GCA_004026705.1 Nesogale talazaci | reverse complement strand
CTTGTACACAGCTGGATCAATGGCAGAAATTGAAGGGCTCCAGGGGTAGGGGGCTGCTCCGGCAACCTGTGGTGGGCGCCATGCCCTCCCTGGGGAATTCGAAGGGAGCATCAGGGACAAGGGCTGTGGTGCAGGGGCCTGGGGCGGGAGTGAAAAGCAATCTGTTATTGATTGATAAAGCACTTGTCAGTTGAGAATTGTCCGAGCTGGTGACAGGACCTAGATGGCAGTCCGAAGTTTTGCCTGCAGTTGTTATGAATGAATGAGTTTCCCTGCCCCTCTTTCTCTCTCCCTTTGGGGCAATCCCCAAAGGGTCCTGGTGAATTTTGGACAGTGTCTGTCCAAAACAGACGGTGTCTGTATGCCAATAAAAACCGAGTGAGACCATCTATAGGGTATGCAGTGGATATTTTTAGAAAATGTGCTTTTATCTAAAGCCTGTTATATTGTTGTTGGGTGCTGTGGGGTCATTTTTAACTCTTAAGGAGCCCTTTTGACAGAGCGGGACTGCCCCCTAGGGTCCCATACTGTGTGTTTAGTGGACTCTCCCTGAGAGCGTCTGCGGGTCTTACCTTGCTTGGCACAGCGGTGACACGGCAGCTAGAAGTTCAGGAGGACACAGGTAACAGACAGACATGCCCCCACCTGCAAGCTAATGCTTCTGAGTGGGAATTGGAAGATGGAATGGTTGCTGAGTAATCACTGAGTTTAAACTTAGAGGCAATCCTGCCCCCTCACCCTGAGCCACTTGTGCATATCTCTGTAAGCACAATTGTGGCAAAGCCCCAAGAGGCTGACCAGTGGTGCAGACGGAAGTGGGCATGGTCAGAAGTGGGGCGAGTGCTTCCTTCCACTGGACACAGGTCCCTCTACATCGGAACAGACCGCCACCACCACCTGTGATCTTTGTGATCTATGATCTGTATGATCAATAATGTTGGAAAAGTATGGTAGGGTGATTCAAGGAGGGGAACAAAGAGAAGTTTGTTTGTTTTTTAAGTTAGGTTGTCCTAGGTAGGGAAATACATGAGGAAAAGTTCACAGAAAAAAGTGGATTACAAAAGCAATGACATTTTTCCATGAACTTTTTGAAGACCCCTTGTAGTTGGTTCCATTTTAACATTTCGCATCAGTGTTCCTAGTAAGTTAATTTTTTTGAGGGTGCCCCTTGGTGGTTTACCGTTACAGGCATTCGCCACTCACGTTGCCAGCATCTTGCCGCAGACTATGAGCACAACTTGGAATTTAAATAAACATTTATTGAAAGGCTGACTTGACAATTATTTTTGCACTTTGAACGGTCACTTCAAATCTGACCCACACAAGTTCACACTTATTCGTTTCCAGGCAACAATTCTGTTTGCCACTAAGTTGTGCCTTGGGAAGTACTTCCAGAAGCGCCGTGACCGCCCTGTCGTGGTGTGTGGAGGGAGCTTTCTGCCCACAGGCTTTCTCCAGAGCACGTCTTCTGCCAGGAGTGTGTGCCCTCTGCCTCAAGTCCCTCTCCTTACAAGTCTCTAGCCATTTAATCACCCTTGCAGGCAGGTGCTTAACTACCCCACCCCCCCACTAAAATTCTTATATAAATCAACAGGAAGCCTTCTGTTTTATTTTTTAGTATAAGGGGAGTGGGACAAAGAATGATGGTACAACTTAAACATCATATGCTGTTATTTTAACTTCTAGTCTTACATCAATTGAGTACTTGTGTTTTCACTTAGAAATATTTTCGCGGAGAATCAAAACCAGAGAATGATGTCTATTCCCAGGCTTTGGTTGGGGAGGGCCTGGCATTCTTTTTAAAGCACACAGCAGAAATCTGAAGGTGAAACTCTGGCTGGGGCTAAAAAGCCAAACAAGAAACCTAAAAGCTTTTAGCACTTAAATCCTTCTTTAAAAAATATTTTTTAAACCATTTGATTAGGTACATTGCTTTAGAAATATGTGCCAAACTTTAAAACAGCACTTCACACCTACTCCCTTTTTAAGTAATGGTGAAATTAAGTAAACCATAAATTTACTCGACATCTTCTTAGTAAGCATCTGCTTTCACACAGCCTCTATTTTTGTTAAAGAACCTACAAGGCTGTCTCCTGGCTTGCTGGAGGCACTCACTGGGAATATGATTGCACATTTTCTGTTGGAAATCTAAGAGTTGGTTTGGGACAGGGACTGTTTAATTCAGAAAACTTCCGTTTTCTTTTTTCTTCTCCCTTCCCTTCTGTAGCTGGGAGATGTGGTCCCTTTGTTGTTTTTCTTTTGCACGTCAGACATTTGCTCGCTCTCTCCGCTTGCTTTACAATTTCACAGGGAGAAAAGGTGGTTTGGCAGTGGGTTTTTCCTTTCCTCTTGAGGGGTGGTGGTGCTGGTGGTGGTTATGGTTGAATATTCCTCCCCTTACTTCAAGGTATTATTGTGGCCCAAATTTAAAACAGTCCAAAGTTGAAGGTTCCCCGCAGGGCATTTGAAGTATTTGGACCGGTGAAGTTCCCCAAGCAATAACGACCTGAATTGCTTTTAATTGCACAATATAGCTACATCATTTTACTTCAGATGCCTTTTGATTGATGCTGCAAGACAATTGTAACCACGGATGATGGGATTAAGTGCCTCTTGAAGTGACTTTAGCTCCTTGTGGGAACAAAGGGAGAAAGGAGAACACTTAGTCCCTTTTTGCCTGAGCTGCGTTTTTCTTCACTCCCTTATAAAGAAATACAATTAACAAACATTACCCCCAGAGGTAAATTGAAATGTACATGCGGACAAGAACTGCTCCTGACTGCAATTAGACATATATGATCTGAGTTATCCTGGCCATTCATTAGTGCTAATTGTTTGAGAAACAAGCCCAGAACAAATGATTAAAATGTAGACACCATAACTGGGATTATTAGCATGTGTGATAAAATGCACGCTCTGCAGCTGTACCCATAAAAAAGCTTTGGAAACTAGCTCTGATGAGACAAATGTTTGGTTTGGCTCTGGGGTGAGCTCTTGGTGTTTGCGCAAGCCCTGGGTGGTGTGTACGACAAACAGCTTCCGTCCTTCTTTCTGAATGAGTGGGAATTGCTATGTCAGTGTTGGTATTTTGTAATTTAATGTCCTGATTGGATCTCGTGTGTTGGGTGCTTGTCGTAGTCCGCTGGTCCCCCTGGGAGTCGTGATCCGCTGGGTTTTGAGGATTGGCTCCTTAACTCCTCCACTGCCTTGAAAATGTTGGATGCCGTAGAGAACTTCCTGAAGTTTGGCTTTCTCCGTCAGTGTCTGAGTAGTTGCTCGTTATTCCTAACCCACAGTGAAGGGAGGAAGGCTCCCATATCCAGAACTGACATCACTGTCCCCGAGCTCCAGCCAGACACACTCGGGGTGCCCGTGAGCCTTCCTGGGCCATCAGCCTCGTGGGCCAGAAGGGCCAGATTCGGGGCTTGCCATTGGCAGGCATGAAGCATCAAAATCCTTGGGAGCTCGCAGGAGAAAGAACGAGCAGCCCCCGTGGAGGGAGAGGACCCCGGCATTCCGTGAGATGACAGTTAAATTCCTCTGGAAATAAAAGCCACCTGACTGAGCTTTAGTTTAGCAAAGAAGTGGGAGTTGGAGGAAGGGGGCAGTCCCAGAGAGAGATGTCAGACACAGACGTAAGGGAAAGAAAGAAGACGGGAGATGGAAGAATGGAGCACGGCTGCCAGAAAGGACTCCCTGGGAAAAGTGCACCCAGAGCGAAGTCTGCCTTGTGGAGGATGTGAACAGGCTCCCCGATGCGTGAGTCAGCCAGCGTCCCTCTGTCTCTGCCGGCGTTCCTGCCACCAGAGGCAGAAGAAGGGAGCCTTTGGAGGATGTCCCTTTGATGCCAGGACAACGACCAGTCATCTCTGTCTCAAACCAGTCTGTTCTTGTTGCCCAACGGGCTTCTGAGTCAGCCGGTGACGCTGTACAAAGGACAACACCAGACAGTCTACCTGGAAGAGGAGCTCACATTTGCTTTCAGAAAGAGTCGTGCATCTCAGAAGCACATGCAAACGACTCTCTGGCCCTCTGGGCATCCGAGTCACCCAGCACCTCTCTATGACCATTGTCGCAGAAAACCGTGAATCAAGTCACAAACTGCAGCCAAGAATTACTGTGGACATGAAGTTTGTGGAAGAGCCTCCTTGCTTGTACTCTGATGGGGCCCTTCGTGCGTGTACAGTAACCAAGTGTGACCCTGCCATCCAGCAGTCCCATCTAGCCCAAGTCTCTCAGAAGGCACATGGGGTTTTGAAGGAACTGGGAAACTATGGGGAAAGTGTTATTTCACACTCTGTTTGAACTGGGCGATTGCTGACGGGGCCCACTGCATTCCGAGGGGCAGATATTAAGTGCCCTGAAAGGCAGAGCAAGTTCTAGGAAACCTTCTTTCACATAGATATTTAAAGGCACGAGGCCTGGTAGCATGTGAAACATACCTTTTCACATTTTTTTAAAAAACAGTGTTTGCAAAAGCCTTCGTGATCACATCCATATGTTTCGTTTTAATTTTCATCACACTTAGCTCTGAATAATTAAGAAGGGAAAAAAACACAAGTTTTATTGTGGGTCCCACACAATCAAAGCCACGCACACGTGACTCGGGATCACAGCTTGTGTTCACAGCTTCCGTGTGTGTGGTGTGGGTCTGGCAATTAGACTCAGACGGTGTTTTTTCTAAAAATTATTCAGTGCTAGAGGAGGATCAATATGAAACGGTCCCCGAATCTACAAATCAGACTCATCAAGGGGGGGCACCTAGCAAAATATTGTAAAACACAAACCCAAAACTCTTAAGTTGTGTAACAGTTTGGAGCTCATTTTCTTGAACTTTGAGGGGAGACTTGAAAGGAATTTTGGTGGGGGAATGAGTCTGGGAAGATGGTGATTTCATTAACCCAGGTCATTTTCATGACAGTTGCTTAAAAAAAAAAAAAAAAAAAGCCCACAAAACACACAGAAAAGTAAAAGAAAAAAAGAGGATGCCAAAAGAAGTTTCCTCAATTGCATAGCCATTTTCTCCAGAGGAGAGAGGGGGAAAAAATTCTCCCGATTACTCACATATCAAAGGGCTCAGTCATGAGGGAGATGCATTAATTTGACACATTTAGCAGTCTTTGAGCTTCTGAAGAATTCTGTAAAAGGGTCCATGGTTACATCTGTCAGTTTGACAATCTTCTTTTGTGACCTTCAAAAAGAAAAGTTAAGGAGAAATTGATCTTTCTGCTTCGAATTTGCTCAGTTACCTTTAAGCTCTGCACCAGCCAGGAAGTAATCTCTGTGAATATTCCTTTTGAGATACAGTAACCCAGGGCAAATGGCGTCTTCTCAGTGGAAAAGTTGAGCAACTCTTTCTAGTGCGGTGGCGATACTGCTTCTTATACGCTCCCCAGGGGCTGTTCTAATAACCTGTTGAGTATTGGCCATTCTGCAGATGGTTTGAGAGTCAGGTCATCTTTGGTGGGACACCAGCAACAGGCTCTACGAACAACTGAGTTGTCCCTGGACCAGGAATGGAGCACGTGCCCTCTCTAGTCCTTGCACGCAGAGACATTCAGGATCCATTATCTTCAGTAATCTCTGCTCTCACCTTCAGACTGATTCAAGCCTGTTGAGCAATTACACACCAAACCTAAACCAAACTCACCGCCATCCCGTCAATTCTGACCCAGAGCCATCCTAGAGGACAGGGTCGGACTGCCCCCGTGGGTTTCCAAGACGATGTAACTCTCAGCTGGAATAGAAAGCCTAGTCTTTCTCCCAAGAAGCTGCTGCTGGTTTCAAACTACCCACCTTGAGTTTAGCAGTCCAACGTGTAACCATCAGGGCTCCTTCTCTCTCTCTCTCTCTCTCTCTCTCTCTCTCTCTCTCTCTCACACACACACACACACACACACACCAGTTTTACAAAACAAACGGGTAAAAGAAACATATCTCTATTAACTATCCACCTTTCTGTTGGCTCAAACCTGGGAGCAGTATTCATGTGTCCGATGGATGATTTCAAATGACTCTCCTGAAAATGTCCTTTGCTAAAGTTTTTGCCGCCTTTCCAACTTGGGGGACATAGGGCTTCAAAACTGCATGGGTCAGAATTTCAAGATTCTCTGGTATTTCCCGAGTCAAGGAACTTTCTTCCATAGCCCTGAAATTGGTGGTGGCAGGTCTAATCGCCTGTTCCCGGCCCCTCCTTCCTTCACATCTCACTACTTGTAAAACTTTCAAGACATCTAAAGGGTTCTGACACTTTCCTTCCAATCAAAATGTTCACTCTCTTCCAAAAGAAATATATCCTAAAAAAAAAAAAAATTAAAAAAAGAAATATATCATAGAGAGGCGAAGGAGAGTTAGATGTTAGCTGATAGGTCCGTTAGGTGTTTGTTATAATTGCCCAAAGTCCCCAACTAGCGTGCCTGACAACAGGCGTTCACAGCTGCCACCTCTGAGATGCCACCAGAAGAGCCATCTCTCAGGTCTCTAGAAGGAGAGTGTGCCTAGCAGCCCTGTCCCACGCTCAGCAACACTCACAGTTAACTATTAGCCAACAACATCTTTTGACTTCTTTGTGCTTCTGGGAGCCCGGGGTGGAAGCAGCCCAGAAACAGAGGAGATGCTAATCACATTGTGTTCTCAAGGAGTGCAGGTTTCCCTCTTGACCTCCGTGTCACTCCAAAGGCGGAGGGAAAGAGCCTCCCTTCATTCTCTGTGCAGATAAAACCCTGTGCCTCCGCTAAGCAAACGGGGAGCAGGAAAGTGGGATTAAGGCGAGTACCCACTCACAGGCACTTGCTGGAGTGTCTTCCCTCTTCAAAAACAACAAACAGCTCTGCCAGAAAAACAAACTCCTTTCCCTTCCTTTCCTCTCCTCTCCCCCTCTAAACCCCCTCTCCTGTCTCTCTCTTCTGTCTTTCTTGATTAACCTCCTTCGTTCTTATCTACCCCAGTCTTCCCCTCGTGTGGGCTAGGCGCTCACTCATTTGCTATGGAAAGGTCTGTGGTTTGAAGAGGAGAAAGGAAAATGAAGCAAGGCTTCCATCAAGGATTACAGCCTTGGAAACCCCATGGGGGCAATTCTGCTCTGTCCAAGAAGGAGCCCTGCTGGTGTTGTGGTTAGTCTGCATGGTGGGACGTTTGAAACCAGGGAGCAACTCAGTGGGGGAGAGACTGGGCTCTCTTTCCTCCATCAACAGGTGGAGACTCAGAAATTCACCGGAGGTCACTGTGAGTTTCTTGGTGTGAGATCACTCCGCGTTGGGGGTCAGCTCCGTGGCAGGGACTTTGGTTTTGGTGGGGGTGCCATCTTTTTCCCCTCTTTTCCTCTTCCTTTCCCTCACCTACTCTCAAATGCCCTTTCTCCTTGCCCGTCCCCCTGCCCCCTCTGCCTGGCTGCCCTCGGCTTAGCTTGGCTTGAATTCCTTCCTAACGTCCCCCCTCTCTTTGGAGACGTGCCCCTGCTTGCTCTCCAGGCAGGAGTAGGCCTCAAAGGACCACGGCGTGCAGGGGCTCCGAAAGCTGCAGCCGCTCTCACTGAGACACATTTATCTGTCTAACCTGTGTGGGATGTAGTTTCCCTTTGTACGGAACACTGGTCTCGTGTGTGGAAGCTATCCATGGTCATCGGTCCCAGGATTCCCGCCCCCCCTCTTTATGAACTGAATTATGCCCCCCACCCCTTTGTAGATGTATTCTAATTATAAATCCTAACCAGTTCTTTACCTGTGGTTATTATAATCCCCTTTGGGAATGTTCTTTGTGATGTTCATAAGACCCTATTAGCATAGGATGTACACTCTCAGTCCCTTTTGAGATTTAAAAACAGCAGCAGATTAAGTTGGAAGCCAGGAGAAATCTGAGATGGAGGAGAAGGATACCACTCCACATGGAGGTCAGGAAGGAACAAGGGCCTGCCCCAGAGCTTTTCCGTAAAGCCGGCTCCCTGGATTCCAGCGGGAGTAGAAAGCCCCACGTCTTCCCAGAGAACAGCTGGTGGTTTTGAACTGCGGCCCTTGTAACCACGACAGCACCACGGCCCTTGAGACTTCTTGTCCTCTACTCAGGGTGAAAATCAACGTGTGTGTCTGGAAGCCGTGCAGTGTGGTACTGCTAGGACAGCCGCAGTGACGTCACTAAACCACCCCATCACGTGCAGGCCCGCCCTCGAGCTGGAGTGCTGCGCCCCTCCCGGTGCACACAGTGGTGACTTGTGGCACCGCCAGACGGTTGGCTTTTGTCCGCGTTTGCCCACCCATGGCCCTGCTCAGTTGAAGGGTCGGTTCATGGATTGCATGATCCACACTGAATTTGATCAGGATATTTTAACTTAGGAGACACGATAGCATATATGTGACAAGGAGAACCGCTTCAATCATTTTCATTTTTGAGGTACCCTCGCCCCCATTCCGTGTGAGAGAAAAATATTTGGGTAGGTCGCTTGCAGTCATTTCCTTTGCCACTCATCACCTCACTTTTAGCAGGTCGACAGGGTGGAACTGTCCCTGTGAACCGGTTTCCGAGACTGCAGCTCTTTGTTTCTTTTTTTTTTTTTGGGGGGGGGGGTGGAGTAGCACTGCTGTCTGGTGGTCATGGGAGCTACCCAGCCTTGCTGCTGCTGGATTTGAACCGCCAAGCAATAATGGGCCGCAGTCCCGCACTCAACCACTTCACCACCAAGACTCAGCCTTCTTGTCTATTTTTTTTTGGGGAGGGGGGGCATCACTGCCCTCTGGTGGTCTTGGGAGCTACCCAGTGCTGCTCCTAAGAACCGCCACTGGATTTGAACCGCCAAGCCAATGGGCCGCAGTCCTGCACTCAACCACTACGCCACCAGGGCTCAGCCGAGCCTGCAGCTCTTAAGGGAGCAGAAAGCTGGTAGAACAGCTGGTAGTTTCGAACTGCTAACCTTCCAGTTAGCTGTCCAAGTTAGCCTCCAAGGCTCCCTAGTATCCTCGCAATTGGAGGCCACAGAAATCTCCACTGAAGCAACACGACAAGAACATTATCAAGGGGCTGAGCCCCGGTGGCGTAGTGGTTGTGCGCGGGACAGCGGCCCACTGGGAGGTTCAATTCCAGCAGTGGGGCTGGGCCTCCTACTCCCACCACCGGAGAGCAGTGATGCCAAAAAAAAAAAAAAAAAATTACCAAGCCAGTCAAAAGTAAGCATTCTTGCTCTTGATTGTCATGAAGTCTGCCCCTAAATGAAAGCTGCCGAGCCCTTTCCGGGGCTTCCTGTGGCAAAGAGGTGATCAGGAGGAGCTAGCACCTCTTCTTTGTACTTGACACCCCACAGTGTCCCAAAACGCTGGCCCAGGACCTGCGGGTGCCCTGTGGCTTCCTCCGAGGCAAACTCCCAGTCGACCACAGATTGCAAGTTCTGTGCCTGTGGCTTTGGACACAAATGCCTCTCTCTTCACTTGACAAAATGGAGCACTTGAGTGAGGTGTGATATAATTGCTGTGTGAGACAGTTTTCCTTGTAAATGTCTTCCCGGCTTTTCTGAAATGGCCTGAGTGCTTATTTGTATTTGCGCCACGTGCTCACCTCACGAAGGGCCCAGCTCTGCCAACGGGAAGACAGAGCGCCGCTGCTCCTTTGCCCAAGGAAGCTTCCCTGCACCAGGCGCTGTTGCCATAGGAACCTAAACAGTGCCACAAATGGCAGCAAGGACGGACTCTCTGAGGGCACTTGGGAACTTTGCACTCAACTATTGTAGATGCTGCTGTCAGCACCCAGTTAGTAGCTGTGGTTCAAATGCGTAGGTAGAATTTCCTGTCCCTTATGGACTCTCATGGGAGTCCCAATGGGCTCTCATTCCCATCATGTGGCACAAGGAAGTCAGTCCCACAGCTGTCATACGATGAAGTCAGCCTGTGAGACTGCCAGCTCCGGCAGTTTTGTACAGTATAACCAGGAAGAGTGAGCACTCTGCTCCACCAGCCACCAGCGAAAACGCTGCACGGGCCTAGATCTGGCCTCCTTCGGCTGGCGCAGTGGGTATGCATTGGGCTCCTAACTGCAAGGTCAGCAGTTTGAAACTACCAGCCGCTTTCTAGCCACAGAAAGAGTTACAGGCTCAAAATCCCCCAGGGGCAGTTCTACTCTGTCCTTGAGGGCCACTGTGAGTGGCCCTGGACTCGATGGCAGTGTGTGTGTGTGTGTGTGTGTGTGTGTGTGTGTGTGTGTGTTTGGGGTGTGGGGGGTTGGGCTTCCCTATTGCCAGGAGGCAGAGGTCAGGCCAGCCGCCACCATCCATCTTTCTGGCCTCATCTGACACCAGCTCTCTCCCACGAACTCTGCATCTCTGCTGGGTCAATAATTTGTTGCAAAAGCCAATGCTCACAATTATGCAGGTTTACTAGGGATGTTCACAGGTTACCACGATTTAGGATCAAAAACCAGTAAGGACACAGTCCTTGGTCCCCAGCAAGACTTTTCCTCAGCCAGCAGCCAACTGTCTCTCCATGGTCCTCAGCCTCTCCTCCACGTAGCCCCCTGACTTCTTCTCTGGGCCAGGATGGCCCGCCCACTGCTCTCCCTTAGTCTCCTCCCTGCTCCTCCCCTCTGGCTCCGAATGGCCTCACCTCCGCCTCTGATCTAGGCCCAGCTCCCTTGTTCTGCCCCATGGTCTCTGTGCTGCAGCCTTTGATGCCTGTCACTTCAGACAGAGACGTTGAAGGGGCTCCCTGGTAGCTCCTCTTTCTGGAGGGGCCTCGAACATCTGTGTTCCTGCTTCTGAGACAGCTCATTCATATATGGAGTGTGTGTTTTGTCGGACAGCAGACCACACCTCAAGGAAACAAGAGGCAGTGTGATTTGAGTCACACGCTCTACAGAGGTGAGAATTCTGAATGCGGCCACCTGAACCCCGTAACCACGAACTCAATCCAAAGGGTATTATGGCACCGGCATAGGGGCTAGGGTTGACAGCACATCACAAAGGGGGCTGTGGTTTAAGGGCCACGGGATCAAGTGCATCTCACTACCCAGGGCATGAAAGATACAGCCTTCACCCACTGGCGATCCGTGCAGTGTGTGCAGGCTGGAATCAATCTTTATCTCCAGTCTTCAGAGTTAAAAAAGAAAAGAAAAGCCCGTGACAGTCTTTTGTAGACTCCCAAGTGGGAATGTAGGGCTGCATTTGTCAACATGGATGTTTCGAGGCAGCCAGAGCCACTGCGGTCGCCATGGCCCGAGGTGACCAAGGCGAGCTTGCTGGCCAGGAGAGTGGGAACCAGCAGAGCCCCTCACTGGGTTAAGCGAAAGCGCTGCACCGGCAGCGATGACGGCCTTTCCGCTGGGCCAGATCACGCAGCGGAAGCAGAGAAAGGCAACAGGGAAGGGGCAGGAACCCAGGGAGCTCTGTGGCTGCCTGTGCAACCCTCTTGCCCTGCCTGTGTGCCTGGAGCCAGTCCCAAGTGCCTCCTGAGGCGCTCCCCGGGCCCGGCCCCCAGGCACTCCCTTTGCCCTGAGTCTGCAGCAGGGCCCTCAGTGTCCCTTCCCCTCAGACACCCCTCTCCCCCAGGCCATGCCTGGGGACTGAGAGGGGACCCCTTCTGGTGCTTTTTACTCCTGTGGGGATCACCCCAAAGTATTCAAAAGCCTTATTTCTTCAGTTTATAAGCAAATGAGTATTGGCCAACATGTATTAGACATTGTGGATTTTAAATGTTTGTGAAGGGCTATACACATACAAGATGATACTGTTTCTCTCTCTGGCTTTCAAACAGCATTCAGAGTGTCACAGAGTTTGCGTGAAGTCGTCCTGGTGGGTGGGTGAGTTAAGCACTAGGCCGCTAACTGGAAGGATGGCAGTTTGAGCTGGCTGCACAAAGACGGACAGGGCTGTCTGCTTCCCTATAGCTTTTTAGCCGTGGAGCCCCAGTGGGGCAGGGTTACCCTTGCTGGTAGGGTAGCTGTGCTGGTGAGCGTGCCAGGAAGAGGAGGGCTGGTTGTGTAGAATGAAAAAGATCTGAGGACTGGTGTTTCAGCCTTGTGTATGCTGCTAGTTACATAATCTGAGTTCAGTGTGGGATCTGAGAGGATTGAGAGTGTGGGGGTGAAGTCTAGTCTGTCAATCTTTGTATTGCCAATAAGACCTCCGTGTGGGGATGGCCTTCTCCTGAGAATTCTGGGAACTTCTGAATTTCCTCCTTTGAGGCAAGAGAGACTGTTTCTCTGCTCACTTCCTGTGAGACATGCTTGGGGAGAAGCCATATGCAGCTTCCTCTTGCAGCCCTGGGAACTGGAGGAGTCACATGGAGACCCCTGTCAGCACTGAGATGCTTACACCACCCCTGGATCCAGAAGACTTTCTAACCCCTGGCCCGTGATCGTCCTGCATTCCGCGTCATTGCATGTGTTTTGTGTCTGAAGAGGACTTTATAGATTGGTATCGGGTATATGAGCTAATATTGAACTGGTGGACTTGGACTGGACTGGGTTGGGATGCTTTCTTAATGTATAATCATCCTTTATATAAAACTCTCTCATACACATAGGAGTGTCCATGAGTTTATTTCCTAGTCTACCCAGACGAACTCATATAGGGAAGACAGTTTACTAAATTAGCTCCCAGTGCTTCCGGTCTCCCGTCCCTCCACCTGGCTGCCCATCCTCATGGCATCCCACGTCATGTCCTCGGGTGCCCCCATCCTGGGCACAAAGGGTAGTGGGTAAGAGAGCGGCAACTTGGTGTTCTCAGACGCCACATTGGAAAAGCAGTTTGGTAGTCCGTGAACATCGTTCAAATAAACATGGCTGCTGTCCTTGCAGCCCTTGGAGGAGAGAGGCTAAGGGAAACACCACACGCAGTCCTCTCTCTGTGAACAGGTGCCACCTTGCTGCCCAGAAAGTCCACTTTCTCCTCCAGTCACTTATGTGTTTGAGTTGCAGCTCCAAGCCAGGACGGTGCTAAGTGCTAGATGGGCAGCAGGGAGAGAAGCCATCCAGGTATCCCCCTCGTCACAGCAGGCACATACCTGAAGGATGCTGACTCTGGCAAACTGCGCAGAAGCAGCATTGCTGGGAGGGACGGGGAAAGGCTGGAGAACCAGGTCTAGAAAACGGACAAGGACCAGACACGACCAAGATCAGACCCATGGTCAGGCTTGATAGGAAGCCTCCCTCTCTCTCTCATTGCTGCCCCTGGCACTGCCCACCTCCAATCCTGGGGAAAGTTGGTACATTATCTCCCCACCATGACTCAGAGCTTCTGGCTCAAGACTGCAAGGCCCTGTCTCCAGGGAATTCCTGTAAGGGGTATCCCCAAGTGGGAAAAAAGGCCCTCTGTCCAGTGGGAGACAGACGACAGGCAAGAAAACCAGTAAGTGCATGTCCAACCTGGAATTCAGTGAGGGGAATGGGCAGGATTCTGAGAAGGAAATCACATGGTGAGATCTGTTTAGAGAGAAGGTTTGAGGAAGCCCTCACTGTGGAGGGAAACTTTAAGCTCATCCTGTGATCTGTGAGCACAACCGAGACCTGCTAACAGAGACCCAGAAGTGCCTCCAGCCCCCTTATAGCAGCCTGTGGGAAGTCCTATAGCAATACGCAGAGGCCTAGAAGGAGACCACCGGGAGCACTCCAGCAAAGGGGGTGGGCCAGAGCAGCCCTCTCTAGTCCTTGACGGGGTGTTGAGTTGTTGTGTAAGGAGAGCAGGACTTTCGAGTCTCATCCACCTGTGGTGTCCAGTAGGGATCCGAGGGAGAAAAGAGGATCCTGGAAACCAGTTAGTGTAAGACAATGGCATCTTGGGCCAGGCTGGTGAAGATGCAGTGTCAGGAGTAATGAACAGCACAGTTCTTGGCACCTGGTCAACACGGCCTTTGTGGTCAGTAATGCAGAGTAAAGCCAGGACCCGTTACCAAGCCACTGGTGGTGAGCACGCCCATGACCGTCACTGTGCTTCATCTGCCGTCTCCAGCTTGTGGCGCTGAGCTTTCTCTGAGTGAGATAAGGTGGTCTTGGAGCCAGGAACCAGGAGCAAGGCAAAGATGTGGAGTCCTTGGTGAGGGTCTTTAGAGCCTGGTTCGGCACTGGTGTCAGAGGGCATCAGCTGCTTATTGTGGTGCTCTCTGGCCGTAGCTGCTTCCCTGAGCCCTGGCAGCCTCTTTCTCTATCTGCACTGCCGGTCATTTGGGTGGAGGCTGACCTTGGGGTACTCTCCTGTTCAGGCCGAAAGAAAAGGTGGAAGCCGGACAAGTCAACTTCATAGCAGGAGGAGAAACCCAGCTGAGGGTCTGTGTGCTCCCCGGGCTTGGCCCTTGAAGATTGCACACTATATTACCCCCAAGGGATGTACGTGAATGATTTCTGTTAAAGGATCGGCACACATGTTCCTAGGAGGCAGAGGCTAAAGGTACCCAGCTTTTCCAAAAAACAAACAGAAAAGGGCTGAGCCCCGGTGACGCAGTGGTTGAGTGCGGGACTGCGGCTCACTGGCTTTGCGGTTCAAATCCAACAGCACTTCTCTAGGAGCAAGGCTGGGCCTCCCACTCCCACCAGAGGGCAGTGATGCCCACAACAAACAAACAAACGAGAAAGGTACCCAACTTTTCCAAACTTGTAAAGTGCTCTTTCTCGTGGTTATGGGTTGTATTTGCTGCTGGCACGGCCGGTGGCTCGGTGCTAGACTGATGACGGAGCACTGGTCGTGGCCCCCCAGCTGCTGTGCAGGAGAAGGTCGTGGCAGTCCACCCTGAGGAAGAGGTCCAGCCGTAGAGACCCTGTGTGAGCCGGTTCCCCTCCCTCCTGGAGGATCACTGCGAATCAGAATTGGCAGCAGCAGGCTAAAGATGCTGAGCATCATTTCATGTGCTTATTGACCATCGGGGTATCTGCTTTGGAGAAATATTGTTTCATTCCTGAGTTCATGTTAAAATTGAGGTTTTTGGGGCTGAGCCCCGGTGGCGTAGTGGTTGTGCCTGGGATTGTGGCCCACTGGGATGGAGGTTCAATTCCGGCTCCCAGGAGCAAAGGCTGAGCCTCCTACTCCCACCGCCTGAGGGCAGTGATGCCTAAAAAAAATAACAATAATAGAGCTGAGCCCCGGTGGCGTAGTGGTTGTACACGGGACTGCGGCCCACTGGGATGGAGGTTCAATTCCAGTAGTGGGGCTGGGCCTCCTACTCCCACCACCGGAGAGCAGTGATGCCAAAAAATAAATAAATAAATAAAATAATAATAATAATAATAAATAAAAATTGAGGGTTTTTTTTTTGGGGGGGAGGGTATTACTGCTCTCTGATGGTGGGAGTAGGAGACCCAGGTTTTGCTCTGTGGAGCTGGAATTGAACCTCCAACCCAGTGGGCCGCAGACCCACTCATAACCACTATGCCACCGGGCCTGAGCCCCAGTTTATCTCTTTTTTTTCTTTTCTTTTTGGCGTCATGACTAATAAATTATTACCTAATCTGGGCCCAAAATGTTTATCCCTTTATTTTCTTCTGTCTTTAATTTAGCTCTTACATTTGGTCTGTGACTCATTTGGAGTCATTTTGTGTGTGTGGTGTGAGGAAGGGGCCCAACTTTATTTTTTACATGTGGATACCCAGTTGTTGCAACATTATCTGTTGTAAAGTCTATTCTCTTCAGGGAATTGTGCTGGCACCCTTGTCAAAAGCCACTTCCACCAACCCCCAAAATAACAAAAACCAGTAAGTCACTGCCATCTCGTTGATTCCAGCTGTGGAGCCGTGCTGTGTGCGGGCTTATCTAACTCTCAGTCCTGTGCCCTGCTGGTGTCTCTGTGGCTATGCTGTACGACACTGTTTCAATTTCTGTGGCGTTACTTGGACTTTGAAATCATGAAGTGTGACCCCTACAGCTTTATTTTTCAAGATTGCTTTGGTTACTCAGGATCCCTTGAATTTCCATATGAAAATCGTGTTTCAGTTTCTACAAGGAAGACATTCTTGCTGAGATTTTGATACTGTATTGAATCAGGAGATATTTTTGGCATGTATGGCCATCGAAAGATGTTAGAGCTTATGATCCATGCCCATGAGATGCCTTATCAATTATTTCACTGCCACGGAGTCACTGCTGCCTCATACATAGTGGCCCCTCTAGGTTCCTGAGACAGTAATTAATTGTTTGTTTGTTTTTTAAATATTTTTTTATTTTTATTTTTTGGGCATCACTGCTCTCCGGTGGTGGGAGTAGGAGGCCCAGCCCCACTGCTGGAATTGAACCTTCGTCCCAGTGGGCCGCAGTCCCGCGCACAACCACTACACCACCGGGGCTCAGCCCCAGTAATTAATTGTTTACAGGAGTAGAAAGCACAGTCATTCTACCGCGGAGCTGCTGCTGGTCTCGAACTGCTGGCCACATGGCTCACAGTCCCCCCCCCCCCGCTGTGTCACCCCAGGGCTCCTTGGATTTCTTGCAACAGTGTTTTATAGTTTGCCAAGTCCTGACCTTGCACTTCATCTGTTAATGTCATTTCTAGGTATTTTATTCTTTTTAGTAAGCGTGTAAATGAAATTATTTTCTTAATTTTATTTCCATATTCATCATTGCTAGTGTGTGGAGACAGTTTCTCATTTTGATACGGTTTCTATTGCTCTTTCCCCTTGCAAGCCTGCTGAACTTGCGTATTGATTTTGGTGAACTCCTATACAAAACCATGTCAGTGGCAGGTATTTTTCCTTCTTTTCTAATCTGCGTCTCCCAAGGGACGGCTGGTGATTTCGAACAGCTGAGCATGCAGATCACAGCCCAAGGCATAACCACTGCGCCACCAGGGCTCCTGTTCCTCCTTTCTCCTCGGTATGCCACTCATTCCATCCTCCTGCCCACTTGCCCTGACTGGAGCGTCTAGTTCCATGTTGAATGGGAACGGCACCAGCAGACACCCTTGCCTGGCCCCGACCTGTGCGGGTAGGTGTGGACTTTTCATAGATACCTGTTCCCGGGGGAGTTAGTCCCGCTGTCTTCTCTTTTGGTCAGTGCCTTTATCAGGAACTCACGTCTGAGTCTGTCAAATGCTTTCCATTGTGCCTACTAAGGTGATCATGTGATGGTACTGAAAACGGTAGGGCTGAGGGAAACAGATTCCTCATGTGAGCTCCCTCTGTGCTTTGCAGTAAAAGAAGCATTTGTGTCAGGAGTGGAAAGAACTGAGGATGGGGTGGGGGGTGCAGGAAGGGACCACTGCACCCAGGAGAGAGAGAGAGACAGCAGAGGTCCATGAGCTCCAGCCCTTAAAATGTGACTTTTTGGAGTCACAAGGAGTGAGCACGGAAGGACCTCAAAAGTCTGTGGGGGACTTCCATTATTTTTTAAAATCATTTTATTGGGGGCTCATGCAACTCTTATCACAGTTCATAGTTACGTCCACTGTATGTCAAGCACACTTGTACATCTGTTGCCCTCATACTTTTTAAAGCATTTGCTTTCTCTTTAAGCCCTTGGCATCGGCTCCTCATTTTCCCCCTCCCTCCCAGCTCTCTCCACCTTCATGAACCCTTGATAACTTATAAATTCTTACTTTGTCATGTCTTACACTGTACGATGTCTCCCTTCACCCACTTCCCCACTGTCTGTACCCCAGGGAAGAGGTTACACGTAGATCCTTGTGATCAGTTCCCCCTTTCTTCCTTTATTTTTTTTCTCTTCCTTTATTTATTTATTTTCTTTCTTTTTTGAGGGGGTGGGGAGGGTTTGGCATCACTGCCCTCTGGTGGTGGGAGTAGGAGGCCCAGCCTTGCTGCTGGATTTGAACCTCCAACCCAGTGGGCCACAGTCCCGCGCACAACCACTACGCCACCGGGGCTGAGCCTCTTTCTTTATTTTTTAATCTCACTTTTCTACCACTGCTTGAAGCCCCTCGTACCTAGAGTCCCTAAGATCCAGCTGTGTAGCCATTGGGAGACCCTGGTTCGTTACCTTAGTGCTCTTGAGTTGTGAGACAGAAGAACAGCTCTAATCCCCCCCACCTCGGCATGGGGGGAAGCCACAGGAGCCCTGGTGGCATAGTGGTTATACAGTTGGCTGCAAGTCACAAGGTCAGTGGCTCAAAACCCCTCCTTGGCAGAAAGCCTGAGCTTCCTATTCCCGTGAACAGTCTCAGAAAACATACCTCATCTGATAGGGCCGCTAGGAGTCGGCGTCGACTCCATGGTCGTGGCTTTGGATTGGGGGTTGGGGAGTGCATCCCTTACGACATTGCACTGAAGGAAAACCAAACCCTTTTTTTCCCCATTTTATTGGACGCTCTTAAAGATATTATAGCAATCCATAATTCAATTAGATCAAGCATCAGAAACGCTTAGATTAAAGAGTTGGGGGAGGTTGAGTGGGGAAAGGATAATTAGACACAAGGAAAGGTGTGGAAAACATGAGCTGGCTTGGGGAGGAAAGACAGACATCTCAGCCTTCCCGAGCTGTCTTT
>PVJH01036914.1:0-18385 GCA_004026705.1 Nesogale talazaci | reverse complement strand
TGACTCGTCCCTGCATAGAAAACAGTGGCTCGTTCTTATCTTGCTGTCAGTTTCTGTTAACCACGCACGAGGAAGGTGGGTGAAGTCAGGGGCAAGAGGAAGAAACAACTTCATGAATCAAGCTTAGTGCTGCCCACAGCTGTGTATGCGACAGTCCTGCCCATGCCTTTCCGTCCCTTCAGGGACACCAGGGAACCTTGGGAGGACCCTTGGACCCTTTCTTGGTGCATGTCTTGCTTGCTTTCCTGGAAGGGCAGATCCAATTGTATCCGTGAATGTGCACGCTGAAAGGCAGAGTGATCAATGATACCTTAGGTGACAGTGTACAAGGACGGAGCGTTGAGCTTTTATCATAGCCGTGTGTCTTTGAAGCCAAACCCCTGAAAGTCACTAAAGTAATGAGTCTTTTGCCTCAGCGTATGCTAAATGCGGTGTACTGTAATTTTCACGTGCCTTATAAAAACAGGCCTCTGTTTTTACAGAGAATGCTCTGTTACAAGTGGAGCATTTCTGGGTGGTGGAAATCATGACCACGTGTTTTTTGTGAATGCAGTGCTTTGCAGTCCACAAGCATGGCAGCCTTTAATTTTGACCAAAAGGTAGAATCATGCTCATTAAAGAAATGAGGGAACTGACAGAGGCCAGTTCTGAAGACGGGGTGGAGGTAATTCATCTAGGAAGTGGTGGAACCCCCAGGACCCAAATGAAGTTTTCTGACACTTCAAATCCTGGTTTTCATTTCCGTTTCCTTTTGCCTCCATCTTCAAGTAGAGACGGAAAAAAAACTAGAGGGTGGACTATTTAAGAAATTTTGGGAAATGAGTCTGCTGCAAGCCACTCCTGGAGATAGACTGTTAGGCTACAGGTTGCTGACACCACTGTGAGTGATGGCATGAGACTGGAGGAACCTGTTGTCTCTCAAAGGGAGACAATTATATTGTCAAAGGGCATTTTACATTGCACCTATGTTAGAAAATATAAAAATTTGATATTCCAAACAGCAAAACGGTTACAACTGCTGTTACTTTCTGTGGCACTGTTTTCTCAGAAGTGTTCTGTGTGTGCTTACAGGCATGTGTCTGTGCATGTGGGGGAGAGGGACACTGGCCAAGTGAAGCCTAAACTATTGGCTTTCCTTTTATAATATAATCTCAAGTTCTCTCAATTCATCACTGTAAATGATGCCATGGCTATTATGTTACCAATGTAATGTGAAATGCTTTAAGACACTTGTGTTTTTCTTCATTAGTGTAAAATGATGCTGGATAAATATAAAGGGTTCTTTTTACTTTTATATCTTATATTGTGACTCTTCAGATCGTAAAATTACAGTTTTACCTAAATCTTTTCCCAGTAAAGCAGGTACTAGCTATTCATATGACCCCTCTGACACCCACCTCATCCCACAAAAAAGAAAAACCCCAATAACCCAACCCCCCCCCCCACTGCTATCAAGTTGATTCCACCTTGCAGTCACTCTGTAAGACTGTAAGTCTTGGTGAGAATGGTTAACCTCATCTTTCTCCTGTCGAGCTGCAGGTGGATTTGAACCGCTAATCTTACGGTGCAGAGCTCAATGCCTGCCAAACCCACAGCACCACCCGGGCTCCCTATTCATATGCAGCAGTGCTGAAAGCATGAGATGGACATGGAAAGTTATGCCTGTTTGCAAACAAAGTTGATAACGCTACCTTATTTCACAAAAACTATCCGAGAGCCTTGCTGCACAGCTTTCCACATGAAAGCAATTTCTAGCTAGTAGCGAAGTGCTGATGCCAGTGGGCCTATCCTTAAATCTCAATTTCAAGCTCCATGGTGCTAACTTTACATTTGGGCTTCAGTAGGGAGAGGTGAATCTAAAGGGACTTGGGCGTTCGTGACATTCAGGTGGGTGGCTGTTTTGCTCTCTGTGCTGATTGCCTTTCCTTTTACAGTGAGCCTATATTTGCAAACGTCTGGAAGTTCCTTAAACATGTTAGACAACTCTCTCTGTTCTGGTAATTACCGCTCCATGTACAGTATTGCGATGGCCTTAGTTCAATCTAGAATGTGGTCCCATGAGCATTTAAATAACAATGTAAAGTCATCCTGTGCTTTTCTATGTCATTTTATTGCCCTTAGTATTTACAACTTGTGAGGAGAAACTCAGATGAAGTAAGAGGCAGATTAATTTGGCCATTTCATGCCTCATGGGTCCGCGTTTCACACAAACACACATACAATAATCCAGTGAGTGGAGAGAGTGTTGTGTAGAGGTGATTTAACACCCCGGTGCTTCCTGCTCACTACCGAGGTGAATAATTAAGCCACATTTTCTACTAATCCTTCCATGAATATACATTTTAATCTTATATACTAGGAGTTCTCATCTTCTAAAAAGAGTAATTGCATTTTTTTGTTTTTTGAATTCCCAATGAATTGTATTCAGACATTTTTTATGTTAGGGCACTCGACATGATAGAACAAGTCTAAATTAGTCATCTAATTTGAATACCATAATTATGTGTACAGTCAGAACTTGATTGACTAGAGTGATTCTGTATATTGTGCCCCAGTCTCTTCCTTAGTGGATTTAACCCTTTCTCGACTGGTGGGACATAGCACGCCCACCTAGTTTCCCTCCTTGGATGTATATTGGGTAGCTGCTTTTCCACTGACAGTGCCTGCAGCTGCCAGGAGATGCCCTGTGTTACTGTCATGCTACTTCATGGGGAGCTGCATCTTAGAGGTGTGAGTTTTGTTCAACTTTTACATCTTTCTTTTCTACTGGGAGATAAGCCTCACCACTGTATGCCTGTGTTTCCCTGCATTTTTTTGAAGTTGCCCTTGTTATGTTGATTCCATGTTTGTATGAACACTACATTTTCAGACAACGTGCACTGTATGCACTTGTCAGAGGAGCTTTAGGACAAGGCACATCTGAGCGGGACATAATATGCACCACCTAATCTTACCTCAGACTCCAGAGGGATGTGGGTGTCCCACATAATACCACCACAAAAGTACAGAGGAACATGTGTCTCACATCACACACATCAAATTTCATAGCAAACATTTTAAAATGCTCTTTGATTCAGCATGCCTTTCATAGGGGAAAGCACACAGTAGCAACCAAACAAATTCAAAGTGGCAGATAAGTGGGTCAGCAAAGGGTAAATCATTGCATGCTTTATATTTTAGCATCCTTAACCTGCTTGTATACCCATGAGCACACAGAGAAAATATATACATATTTTTATGAAAAGAACTTAAAAAGACACGCTTCCTTTTCGAGTGTGCAGAATTAACAGTTCATTGTCTATTTCCGGGAACCCTGGTGATATCGTGGTTACACATGGGGCTGTTAGCCACAAGGTGAGCAGTTTGAAATCACCGCTGCTCCTTGGGAGAAAGACCAGGCCTTCTGCTCCCATAAAGACGTGCAGTGCTGGAAACCCACAGGGGCAGTTCCCTCCTCTCCTACAGGGTCGCTATAAGTCGGCCCTGAGCGGATGGCAGTGAGTTTGGCGTTGGTTTTTGTCTGCTGTTGATTTTTCTTCCATGTAGCACATGCGCAGGTGAGGGTACACACTGGACATCAGCCTCAGATGCTCCACACCTTCAAAGTGAGATTGAGAGGTTTTAAAGTTTGGATCCCCCTCAGAAGGATCTGAAACGGACAACAGCTCTTTTTGCGCCTGAAACAAGGCCTGAAAGGGGATTGTGAAACGCTGGTTGCTGAGAGAAAAATAAAACAAAGTGCCGAACTCTTAAACTTACACTTAATGTAATGGTTCCTGCCAGTGCAGCGCTTAACCTTTCCAACGGGCTGAGTTATTTGCTAATTGTAGCATGTCAGGGCCTGAGTTATTATAGGACTTTCCTTTTAATAAATATTCAGCAGCATTTTCAAAATTGTTCTCCTTGATACAGTTCATAATAAACAGCCCAGCGCTGACAATGAACATACTTCATTCACACTGGTTGATAGCCGCAGGCCAGTGGGCATGTGGACCTTTCTGTTCCATGCTTCCACAGCTCCGCCTTCCCTGGGAACCATAAGTGTGGACGGGCTCACATCTCCACAGTTACGAGGAGAATGAACATATCTTTTTGTCCTTCTCTCCCCACAAGATGCCCTGTGGTCAAAGAAACATCATAGGCCAGTCATCTGCCTCTTCTTTGTTGTGTTCCCGTGAGCTTCAGGAAGTAACCATGCCTAAGACACTGCTGAAACACGTCCGCCGCAGTTTGGTTTCCTCTTATCCGACACTCATCTGTGTTTCTTCCTAAAGCAGTGGTTCTCAACTGGGACCACTTTCCCCCTCCCCCAGGAGATATTGGACAATATTGGAGATTTTATCAGTTCTAGACACATGTCACTTGCATATAGGGAGCAGAAGCAGCCAGGGATCTTGTACAGACACTTATCACTCCTATGTAAGAAGCAGTAGCAGCCAGGAATCTTATAAGAATTCCTTGGTCCAAAGTGCCAACGGTAATGAGATTAAGAACCTCTATGGATGTCTGTTTTAATTTGCTATATAATCTCGCAAGTGGAAATATGATTGGTGGGTTCAGTGAAAAAAAACTTGTATTAGATAAGATCAGGTTTTGAACCCCTACCAGTTCCTGAAAATAGCACACAGAGTATGGGATAGACACCCTGTGCTCAGGAGTGGGCACCCTTTGTGCAAGAATGCCTGTTTGATAACAGTACAAGGAAAGGCAGGCAGGCAGGGCATGTTAAATTTTTTTAAAAAAGGAAAGAGTTTAGATTTCATGTTCTGCAACGAAGGAAGCTTCAAAAAGTTCACAGAAAAATTTCATCTCCTCTTAATTCCATTTTCCCCTGAACTCTTTGAAGTGCTCACACAGAGGGAGATATCTGGAAGGGATCACATGTGTCCTTTGTCTAATGTGAAATTAGTCATTTGTGAGTGAAATTTCTCAGTGACTAATAGGCTCCAGCCATTGTTCTCCCCTCCCCCATTCCAGCCAGTATTCATTTGAAATCTCAGAGCAGTGGAAGTTTAAAAAAAAAATGTTAGTTTAGAATTCAAGTGACAGTATCTTAACATCGTTGTCATTGAGGTGTAGAATTGGCATATCATAGAATTATCCAGCGTTCTGTGGACAAATCATTCATTTTTAGTCAATTTTAAGAACTAGGTCCCCATCATGCCATCACCACAATCTTGTTTTAGGATGCTTCCACCATCCAGAGAAATGCCCAGAAACTTTGCTGCCATCCCTCATTTTCTGCCCCTGCCCTGGGCAACTGCTTGCACATCTGCTTTCTGATTTGCTGGCCAGTGTCTTTGGAAATCTTTGGACGCTTCATATGGGATATTAATTTTCATAAGTACAACATAGTTATATCTTTTTAATAGTATTTATACTACACACATGCTGCAATGCAGGCTTGGATACACTCATTTCTCAAAACTCCCCGGGTAGTACATGAAACGTGGGGCAAAGAAAAAGACTGACATGTGAGTGTTTAATGAAGCCTTTGGGTCCCAGTAAACCACACTGGAGATGCACGTCTTTATTTTGCCTGGGCTTTGTCCTGGCAATGCTCTCACTACTACACGACTTCCTCCTGCGAGTGAACCACCATGATCGGGTTATAGAAATCATCAAAAAATTGATGTGCATGATGTCAGGAAGCTATTAAGGTTTTAAATCAGGTCCTGGCCTACAGTCTTATAGACAAACACTTAGCGGTAGAATATCTTTCAAAATTCTGCTTTCAGAAAGATACCCTTTGTGAGTTACATGACGCCTCCATAAAACAGAACTCACTGCCTTCGAGTGTGTGATAGTCCGGGTAAACTAGAGAAACAAATGCATGGACATGCATATGGATGTAGGGGAATAGTTTATATACAAAAGGAATGAGACAGTGAGAGAGTATCCCAACCCAGCCCAGTTCAAAGTCTTAAGTCTGATATTAGCTCATATGTCCGATATCAGTCTATAATGTCTCCTTCCGACTCACGAAGTCACAGGCCAGTGGATGCAGAGTCCCAGTGCTGGCCCTCATGGCTCCTCGTTTCCAGGGCTCAGGGTCCATCAACAGCATCCAGTGGTGGTAGAAGCACCCAGATGTCTCAGGAGAAAACCATGACCACACAGAGGCCTCATTGGTTACTCAATGGCTATCTCCAGATTAATAGACTAGACTCCACCCCTACATCTCAATCATGAAATTAACATAAGCACATGACCGCCACAGAAGGGAAGCAGGGTAGAGTTTGCATTGACTCTCTAAGACAGGGTAGAACTGCCCTGTGGGTTGTCAAGACTATAAGTCTTCGTGGGAGTTGAGAGTCCTGTCTTTCCCCAGAGGAGCGCCTGGTGGTTTTGAACTTCTGACCCTGCTGGTAGCAGTCCAGCACATAACCGCTCTCTCTCTAGAGCTCCTTGATACCTCAGTACCTCCACAGGAGCTGGGGAATCCATAGCAATTTCTGTAGCAAAGTGGATGAGCATACATGTCCACTTGGCTCGTTCGGGTCACTTTAGGTTAGCTTTTGGAACAAACCGGGTTGTGAGTAGAGTTCAAAAGAAACACTGGCCAGCAGTTCCAAACCCCCAGCCCCTCCTCAGGAGAGAGATGGGGTTTTCCGCCCCCGTAAAGAGCTACGGGCTCAAGAACCCACAAGGGCAGTTCTGCCCTGTGCTTTCACGCGGTTGCTGGGAGTCGACCTTGATCCAATGGCAGCGAATTTTGTTTTTATTAATGTTTGAGTGAAGATCGTGGCTAAAGATGTGTCACTGTGACTGAGCACAGCCCTTTGAACCGTTGACCCAGTCCCCCTGTCGCCCCCACTCTCCCACACGTTCTGCCCTGTACGCCACCTAGCTCGCCTGTGGATGGGCTGGTCTTTCTCTCACATCATTAGCTTCCCATCACACTTGACACCATGCCAAATTAACTGTTCCCTTGCAGTGGAAGAGGGCCAGGTATGGATGTGTTTGGGCCAGCCAGAACTCGAGTCTCTCGTGGTTTGTGGTTTCACCTCGCTGTGCTGGGCCTGGACTCTAGCCATAGGCGTTATCTACTCCAGTTCCTAGGCCTGGAGCTCGGGGAAAAGAAGGCAGTTTTGTTGGCTCAAAAGAGGTCCAGGAAGGAAGAACCAGAGGTGGCAAGAGTAGCTGTCATTTCAGGAAACCCAAAACATGCTGGGGAAACTTTATTCCCCGCCTCAAAATCTTGGGCCGAGAGACTAGACAATTAGAGAAAGAAATGAAATAAATTGTAATAAATAATTGTAATAAATTCTCTAGACATAGACATAATTAGAGAGCAAGGAAGAGAAAGGCTTGAGGGAAACCGTGGATTTCTCAGATGCATTCTTGACTCAGAAGTAATATGTCAATTTAAACCAAAGCATCCTAGGCTTGTTCCAAATGGTTCACTTCTGCCTAATTGTCATATAACCTGCCTAACAGTAGTTAGAAAACCCTGTTATGTAACCATAGACTCCACATAGGTGTAAAATTCTTGGTTCCAATAGTGATGCTCTGAAAGAAAGCTATAGCTGTGGAAGTGGGCGTTGACTGGTGTTCTGTGGCCTTATTCGGTCTCTGCAGCCCTATCACGAACACAGATGCATATTTTGATCAATTTGTGTGGAATGTAGTTAATGAACATGGCCTGTCTAGCTATAATTCCTGATGTGATGTATTTCTGGACTCTCTGCCTGTGGCTATAATCCCATTTTGGAGCTTTCTGCTATGCTATGCTAATGACAGGGTTAAGGTGGGACTCATTCCTGATTTTAATAGTGGGTGTGAAGCAAGTCACTTGTTTTCTTTCCTTGGGGATAAAAAGTACACACTGTCATTGTGTCAGTTCTGACTTACAGTGACCCCGTGGATGGAGTAGATTTGCCTTGGGGGTTTCTGATGCGGGATAGCTCTATGAGGATGGAAAGCTTCCTCTTTCACCCATGGAACTTCTAGTGGGTTTGAACAGCTGACCTCCTGATTAGGAACCCAGTGTGTATGTCGCCCACTGTGCCACCAGGGTTCCTTGGGAATATGGTCTGCTACAAGACCAGAACCACACCTCCATCAAAGTCATTCTTTGTGTGTCAGAGCCTTCTCAAACACAGAGAACAAGCTCAGAACCATTAGAAGAGTGTGTCAGATCTCTGTCCCAAGTGGGGAAGACTGATACCAGAGGGACAGAGACGGTGACACGGAGACTATGGGACAGAGCAAAGGAGCCAGGACAAGGCCAGAGACTGAGGCAAAGAAGCCATGAGACAGGACAAGGACAGAGACAGAGAAGCAGTGCTGACACTAGGGGCCTGGGAGTCAGAGCAGCGACAGGTGGGCTTCCTGGTCCGTGGAGACAGAGCCCAAGGGACCACATGGCTGAGCGGCTGCAGGCCGGCAGACCAGAGAGACTGGCCTGCTGGCTGAGGAAAGGGGTTGCTGTACCCAATGGCTGTATCCTTTCTGTTTCCTGTGGTAACACCTCAACTTCCCCAGAGACCCCTCTTCATTGGGAGCATTGTCTCTGGGTTCTGTGTGGCTGGTGCAATGACAGATCAGAATCTGCACAGAGGTAGTGTGCCGGGAAGGGGCAGTTGATGTCAGAGTAGGGTACAGAAGGGAGGGCAGAGGCATCTGGGTCTCCTGCCTTCACCAGGGTCGGGGAGCTGACAGAGGTCAAGCATGGCCAGCCCTTCTGCACGGTTTTCCCTGCATAACATTTATTGCAAATGAGTGTGCTTGCTAGCCCGACAGTGCTGCTTGGGCAGAATAGACTACAGATGTGGGACCCATTTTGCCAAGCAAGGGGGGAGTTTCAATCTATGCAATTACAGGAAGGACCTGAGTATAGCATTGTCTCAGCCAGAGAAAAGTGATGCGTTCATGGAGAACATCCGCTTGAGAATTCAAGAACAGGGAGAGGGCAATGCCATGTTCTCAGAGAGTAACATGACACCAAAGAGCTACTGGCTGAGTGGGACAGTCGTTCTGGAGGCACAGGCTAGTCACTGTGCTGCTATTCCCTACCACATCAAAAAGAATCCATTCCTCTCGCTATAGTACCAGACATTGCTTTTGACAGCAAAGCCATCTGGATAAAGAGGTAGAGACTCGTTGTCTTGGATGGCCTCTGCTCCCCCTTTCATCATCCACGCATCTCATTCCTGGGCCATCTTCTACTCCTCACGTGTGTTTCACAACCTCTTTGCAAGTTTCTCTTCCTCTCCCACTTCTCAACTTCAAATGCTCAGGAACTCCTATCTGGGCTTTGCACCTGTCTTCTCTTGCATAGCATGGCCAAGAATTTCTTCATTAGCAGAGCACACACCCAAACCCACACCCATTCTGGGGAGCCTGTACCCTCCATGATTCCCTCCAAGTTTGTATCTCTAGCACTTTTCTGCCCACTACCCTCGAGAGCAGTGATTCTGTACCCTGACTGCATCCTACAATCACTCTGGAAAGGTTGTATGCTCTCTACCCATGCCGGCTCCGCTTGCATCGATTCTGATTAAAGTGCCTGGGGGCGGGGATGGTGAACAAGCCAATGCTTACACAACAGTGGCATCAGGGCACCTACTGCGAAAGTCCAACCCATGCCAAACTCACTGCCATGGGGTTGATGCTGACCCCTGGCAACCGGATAGGACACAGTAACACTGCCTTGGTGAGTTTCCGTCTTTCTCTTATGGAGAAGCTTGTGGCTTCCAACTTCTGACCTTACAGTGAGCTGCCCAATGTACACCACTATACCACAGGGGCTCCTACAGTGAAAAAGGCAGTGACGAAGCAATAGACAATCTACACTTGGTTTCTAATGGAGGAGACAGACTCAAACAAGGAACTTTCCGCAGGTGTGACCCTTTAGGCAGAAAAGCAAATAGATTCACTTCTTTTTAAAATAAGGTTCATTTCTATGATGAGAGGGGTCTCTAGGTGGTTAGAAAGGGCCACCATGGAAGGGGACATTGAACCTGAAAACTGAATGAAATACCCAGGCTAGCTGGAGACTGGAGACGCAAGCTAACTGGAGGCAAGTCAAACTCTGGGCAGAGACTGGGACAGATGGTTCTGATCGCCTGAGTGTGCCCTGGACCTGGGGGTAACATGTCTAGGTCTGTTTTGGAGGAAGTTCCCTCTGGTAGCAGCACTGATGGGGAATTGGCAAGGATGTTGAGGATGAGGGGTTCAGGAGTCAGGGAGCTTAACAATGACGAGTACAAGAAAGAAGAAAATGTTCTTAAACTGATTGTGGTAATGATTGTACAACTCTTCTTGATGTGATTAAGTTATTGAATTATTTGATCTATAAACTATATGCAATTGTCTTTATAAATAAATAAAGGGGAATTGGAATCACAGAGGAATACAGGGGCC
Organism: Nesogale talazaci; assembly: GCA_004026705.1. Classification (NCBI taxonomy): domain Eukaryota; kingdom Metazoa; phylum Chordata; class Mammalia; order Afrosoricida; family Tenrecidae; genus Nesogale; species Nesogale talazaci. The sequence goes on along the minus strand of PVJH01036914.1, from coordinate 8,017 downwards.
TGACGCTGAAGTCCAGTTCCTGGAACCAGGGCCCAGAGCAGTGCAGGCAAGGCTTGATGCAGAAATACTGCTCCTGAGATACAGCTCTGCCCTTTGTCCAGTCTCTCACTGGGTCGGACAGCCTGAGGAAGGTGCCAGAACTTACTACACTCACCAAAGGGCCTTTAAAAATGCCCATTTGCCAACCACATCCTGGCCTAGAGATGTGGCGTCCGAAGGAAGACCATGGAGTAGCTGTGTGCTTCTGCTACCGGGCGTCCAGTCTTTGAGAAAGATTGCCTCGAGGAGGGTTGCCCAGTTGCTTCATGGTCCCATACAACGTTCCCAGCAGCACTGCCAGGGAAACGTGCTGACGGAAGCTGCAGTTTCAGACACGGGTTCCGTGAGATGAAGCCTCTAGCCCCATGGTCCCGCAGCTGCGCAAATCATAGCGGCCAAACCCATCCGCCTTTTTTTTTTTTTTTTTTGGTGTGGCTAGTTTTGCCTGTATGAAAATGGTTAGGAATGAATAGTAATAATAATAAATCTGTTGCCACTGAGTTGATTCTAGCTCATAATAACCCCTTGTGCTGCAGAGTAGAATCGAGCTCCACAGGGTTTTCTTGGCTGGCATCTTCCAGGTCTTTCTTCCGCGGCACCGCCAGGTGAGTGGAAACCAGCCCGCTTTCACTGAGGAGTGGTGGGGCTGTTAGTTAGTCGTCGCTGTACGCCCATTCTGAAGGTGCGCTGAGGAGAATGACTTGAGAGGGCTTTCCAGGCTGCGGAAACACCTCGAGGTCTTATTTCTGAAGAGTAGTCCGCCCAACCATTTGTACCCGCTCAGGAGTTCTGGCTAAACACCACCCTGCTCAGGTCAGAAACATTTTAATAACTCATGGGCCTTAGGATAGAACATCCTCTTGTCGCTCGTTTTTCCTGCTATTTTCTTCCTGCAGGACTCATTTAATTTTGTTTCTCGGAGCTAGAGTATAAAGTCCCAGAGGGCAAATATTTACCACACGAGAGAGAATTGACCTTTAGAGGCTTTTCTCGGACCTTCTGTGCCCTTTCTTCCCCCGCCGCCGGGGAATTTGTGGGGCGGCAAAAGGGTAGCATATTTTTATCTCCCGTGGACCTAGGAACCGAAGCACTGGGCCTCACAGAAAATGATCCTGCTTTCAGTCGCCATGAATCATTTATCTCGTAAGTGGCTCTTGAACCAAGAGTCGCGAACAGGATGTTGGAGAGGTGGAGGCGGGTTGCAGAGTGAAAAGCTCACTGATAATTAGACATCTCGTTTAAAATCGGGCTTGGGAACACATTTGTTTAAATGGCCTCTCTGCCCCCATCAGAAAGGAAGTGCCAGGAGGGTCCGTCTTAATTTTCCTCTATTGGGGGGGGGGGGGGCCTTGAATCCGTTGGAGAGGTTTTCATTTCCTAAGAAAGCTTAGGTTGACCCGGCTTTGACAAAAGCAGCCTTTCACAGGCAGGGAGCATTCTGGGATCCCGACCATAGTCCTGCACGAGACTCCATGGCTCCTGCTGGACAGACTTAGGGGGGCGGGATCAGGAGCGAACACGCTCGCTGCCCACAGGAAGTATGGAGGTGTGTGTGTGTGTGTGTGTGTGTGTGTGTGTGTGTGTGTGTGTGTGTTGAGGGATTGGGAGTGGGTGGTCTACCCAGAGGGTATCTTGGGAGAAAATCTTGTCAGCCCGCTTCTATAAAATCTCATGAGCCCGGATCGACTGGACAGCTTGTGGTTTGGGCATCTTGGGCAGGAGCCCGATCTGAATGGGTTTTTCTTGGAAGTAAGAATGGGGGTGAGGGGTGGTTCTTCCGCTGACACCTACATGGTGCCTTCTGCAGAATGGGATGCTATCAAATTCCATTGCCACCGAGGGAGACCGATTGTCCAGAGAGATGGTGTCTAAGCACTGGTTTCCCAAGTTGGTGGGAGGAGGGTGGGGGTGGGGAGGCATTCTGCTTCCTTGTGCTGGTGGCTGGTCTGTTGCATCCTTGATGGATCAGAGCTGTCTTTGGGGGCATCACTTGGCAAGACAAGGCAAGACACACTGTGAACACAAAATGATCCCCACCTGTCCCTACAGGCCGGGTTAAGTGATGAACTGTAGGCCCTCTTACAGGGAAAAACAAAAGGAACATATGTAACTATAGTTTTATTACGATAATAGAAAACATTCATTGTGATAAATATTTCTTGAAGTCCTGCAATGTGCCAGCCAGTGTTCCAGAGCTTTGGGTCTTCTTGCAATTCGCACAAAAACTATATAAGGTTGATACCAGTATTGTCCATGTTTTGCATATGAAAATCCTCACCTTCCCCATAGATAGAGTGTAACGGTGCAGAAACACGGAAGTGGAAGTATTTCCAAAGCTTGTCTGTCCCCGAAGAGAAGGGAAATCAAAATCATTCACACAAATGTTTTCAGACAGATTCACTATGAGGTGAGTGACTTCCTGCTGGTTATACATTTGAACCCATCTCTGAAACTCAACTAAAACAGCTCTACTTCATGAAAGACTAGGCTAAAGGAATCAGCGAGAACTCTCACCCCGCACAGCTGTGGTTTTTAAGATCCATGGTTTAGGCATGTGTATACGTGTGCTCGTGTGTGTGCACGTGAGCTCATGTGAGGGGGGCCTGTGCAGCTGTGTGTGAAGTGGGGTCCATGTAAGGCAGACATATGTGTGTGAGGCATGCGGCAAGGCATGTGTTCACATGTGACAGGTGTTCCTGTGTGAGAGGCATGTCTTCAGGTGTGTGTGGCTCTCTCTCTCCCTGACCCTTGCCCCAGGTGTTATGTCCCCGCCCCCTCAGCCCCAAACATTACAGCCCCTGGCTGGCCTCTGTGCCCCTGATGAGGTGCTAAATGGCAACGTAGCCACAATTCCCTGGGTGGAGGGGTGGGGGCGGGGGGGCTGCATCCTCAGACCCCACGGGAGTGTCCTGTCCATCCATGGCCTGTGGAACATTCCCAATAAAGTGAAGCAGGTTCAGAGAAAAAAAAAAAAAGATCCATGGTTTGCAAAGGAGAGAGACACCTTGTCATGGGGAAACGCTAACAGGCTGTTTTCAAAGATAGTACATAAAGTTGAGATGCAGGCAATTTGCCCGGGAACATACTAAGCTTATGAAGGCCTTATATCTGCTTCAAGAGTCTATGACCTCCCTCAGATGAACTGGAGTAGATTCTCAGCCACGTACAACTTTGACTTCTGACTTACTCACCTAAAGCCAAGGGAGATTCTAGTCAGATGCAATTGGTTCTGCCTTCAAACAACTAGTTTTGACGGTGCCAAAATGGATCTGCACTGTCAGCATATTATCTTCATTGCTTTTATTTTTCTTTGTCCATTAAACATTTATGGAGAGCCACGTAGTTTCCAGGTGATATACCAAGAAAAGTCACAACATTTCAAAGAAGGTTCCAGTTCAGCAGTTCTCAACCTGGGGGTCATGACCCCTGTGGGGGTCGAACAGCCCTTCACAGGGGTTTCCTGTGATTCATAATAGTAGCAAAATTACGGTGATAAAGTAGCAGTGAAAATAATTTTAGGATTGGGGGGCACCATAGCATGAGGAACTGTATTGACGGGGCACAGCCTTGGGAGGGTTGATAACTACCACTCCAGTTCCTACAGGGAGGGGGTTACTAACACAAAATAGAACATGTTTAAGCACGTTTCTGCCATCGGGTTGGCTGCAGACAAGTTCACTCAGTCATGTAACATGTTTCAGTTTCCTTCCAACTCACTGTTATCGAATGGATGACAACTCACAATGGCCCTACAGGACGGGGTAGAACGGGCCCTGTGGATTTGCAAGGCTAAGTTTTTGTGGGGGCAGAAAGCCTCGTCTTTCTCCTGAGCTGGTGGTTTCCAAAATGCTGACCATGCAGGCCGCATCCCAGTGTGTAAACCACTGTGCCACCAGGACTCCTCATTAGGGTGGTACACGCGCGCACGCGCACACACACACACACACACACTCCAAAAATTCCAGTCAAAATGACAGCCTCCGAAAGGCTATGCTGAACCAGTTAAATTCAGGGGAGAGATGTCAGCTCCAAAGTTATGAAGACGGCTTGAGGTGGTGTGAATAGAGGTGGCCTGGATTGGTTTTTCTCAGAGAACACACTGTGATCAAGGGGACTTATAATGGAGATATTTTATGAGCGTTGAAAATGACATTGGTCGAAAGGGCCAGAAAAGTCGCACCAGGCGATTTCTTCCTGGTCAGGAGAATGTACCTGCTCATTCTCCTTGCCCACAGGTGTGCAAACTCTTGAGACCACAGAGCCAATCTTGTCCCTCCTTACAACGTTACAATCACTCAAGAGCCTTCTCTGTGTTTTCCCAAACTAATGACATCACCATGATCTGAAATCGTCACCTTCAAATGTTTTCAATGTGACTTCAGATCACCCTGAAAGAGCCGCATGTGACTCGAGACCCCCAGTAGTTTGCCCACCACTGTTGTTGGGTAGCAAGAGCAGTCCTGTGAAAATTTTGTTGGGAAATCTTGCCCCATCTATCTTAAAGCCTTGAATCTTGACCTTTCAGACTTATCTTTATTCATACCTACTCAAACTTAAAGAGAAATCAATGACCACTGTGCCGCTTGCACCCTTTAGCGCCCTAGAGAGCTATTAATCGATTTACCTCTGCTAGATTTCATATAAAGAAAACCATCTTAAAAAAAAAAAAACCTATCACCAACAACATGATAAAACAGAAAAACCTCGGGCCGAGCCCCCGTGGCGTAAGTGGTTGACTGCGAGTCTGCAGCCCACAGGTTTGGCGGTTAAAATCCAGCGGCAGCTCTCAGGAGCAGCGCTGGGTAGTGCCCACGACCACCAGAGCCAGTGATGCAAAACAAAACAAAACAAAACAGAAAAACCTCAATCCAAAAGGCAACAGAAAATGAAAACTAGAAGTGACCAATAAGTCAAAAAGAACACAAAGGGTCACAAAGGGTCAGAGCTATCATCTCGATAGAAGGTTTTTAGCCTTTCCTCTGAACATCTCCAAAGGGTTCAAACCACAAACCTTTTGATTAGTGGCAGACTTTGCGTCATTCACTTATGGGGATAGCATTACAGTCTCACCGTTTCCACTTGATAAAAGAGGAAATTAAACAGAAGACATTTTGTTTGTCTGAGTCATATAACTAGGGAATTGTTGATTTGGGATTTAAAAGATTTTTCTGGAAATTTATGTTCTTTCCATGTGTTGCACGCCCCAGATTTGTCTGTTGTTTCCCCTACTGAGCACCAGGACCACAAGGAATAGCCATATTGTTTAGCAGACTATTGAATCAGATCGCATGCCTTTAAAACTTAGGCAAAATGGGAAGGGAAAAAAGGAAGCCAATACCAAAGGCTCAAACAGAAAATCCATATTTTGGGGCTGAGCCCCGGTGGTGTTAGTGGTTGAGTGCGAAACTGCAGCCCACGGGCTTGGCGGTTCATATCCAGCGGCGGCTCTCAGGAGCAACACTGGGTAGCACCCACAACCACCAGAGGCAGTGATGCCCCCCCCCCCCAAAAAAAAGAACATATTTTGAAAGTGATGATGGCACCATATGTACAAATGTGCTTGATACAATTCATGTATGGATTGTTGTAAAAGTTTTAAGAGACTCCAATATTGATTTATTAAAATAAAAAATTTTAAAGAAAATGTTCTAAAATTATTTGTGATAATGATTGTACAACTCTTCTTGATCTTATTGATATGTCTGAATTATTGAATTGTATGATGTGGATTATGTGCCAATAAAACTATCTAAACCTAAAAAAGAAACTCAGGCAAAATGATGTAGTAATAGTACTTTTTAAACTATTGACTTAGAAATCATCTTCTTCACTGTGTCTTCAGTATGGTATTGAAATAATCAGGCTGGCACATGGGGAATTGGATATAACACTATTTTATTTGCTAAAACAGGCTGTGACTAAGCATAAATTTAGGCCAAGCTAGTATTACTGAGTCGGTTAGAGGGCCATTAGCACTGTTATTGAGAAATTCAGTGTAGTGATGATGCAGTCCCCTCCCCCCCCCCCAAATCATCTATATCTGGAATGCAATTTCATTCACAGTATTCACAGGTTTTCAAAATATTCAGCTTGGAGAAGCTTGAATTTTAAATTTACACAGAAAATAAGGGCTAAGAAAAGGCTAGCTAAGTGTGAGGAAGAAGGTCTGGGACTTGTGGTACTAGATGTAAAACCTTGCATTAAAGCTATCGTAAATAAGATAGTATGGAATCTGCCCAGATATATACAAATAGATCCATGGGAGAGGCTATAAGACATAGAAATAGATCTAGCAAAGTGATATTACAGATCCACAGAGGAAAGACCACTCAATAGCTGGAGCTGCAACAGATTGCTCTTGACTTACTTTCCAACAAGAGCAAAAAGACACCCTGGGAAAAAGGCATTTCAATTTTACACTTCAGAAAACATGAAGGGGGGAGAAACCACAGGAGACCCAAAACAAGTCTTAGAAAGCACAGCTCATCACGGAAAGATGGACAGAGACAAGAATATGAAAATTTTAAAATCCTCTCTGCTCTTATACATGTTTTATTTTCCACAACCCCAACTTGGCGGTATTTGTGCTTGTGGACTTTTTCATCAAATTCAATAAATATTCATAGGTTGCCATCGCTAGAGATGAATTCAAAGTCTCTACAAAGAGGGCTCTAAAATAGCACCTGGAAAAATTCAGTTAAAAGATAATGACATTTTTCCTTGAATGTTTTCAAATGCATGCGTGCGCGTGTGTGAGTGTGTGAATAGACAGGAAGCTGTTGCTGCCTGGTGCTCCTGGTTTCCGTGTGTGTGTGTGTGTGTGTGTGTGTGTGTGTGTATCTAGAGGAGAATGACTTTATCCAGAGTGCTCACGGCTGCAGTCTTTCAAAAATAGATCATCAGGTCTGTCTTTTGCGGCACCTCAGTGTGGGTTGTAAACCAACCTTTTGAGTACTAACTTGTTTGTACCACCAAGGGATTCCTATGTAGCAGGAGTCTTCTAAAAGATTATGGGAAAAAATTCTGTCATCTTTTAATTTCATTTTCCCATGAACATCCTGAAGCCTTCTCATATGTAATGTGCCTGTAGGTTTTTTTTCTTTACGAACTCAACACTAAATTTTAACTATTTCTCTAACTGTACAAATGAAGAAAAGTTGAATGGCTACATCCAGAGGGAATTAAAAATATATATGGAACTCTTTGAAGAAATTATTGTTGATAATTATTTGTCACTTTGATGAGACAGACACCTAACTTTATGTCACCTGTTGTGGAATCCTTTTGTTTGGTTCAAGTGTTATCCTTGTTTTCCCTTCACTATGCTATGTGTTCGACCATAATTACATTGATTAAAGTTGTTCCTTTTTCTTATAGATGATTATAATCTAATCTTTAGCTGGACTGTGTTAAAGTTTCATCTGTATCTTGATATCCTGACTCTGTAATTCTTTTATGTAAACTATGATCAACAGACCCCTTCTTTATGACTCATCATTTCTTAATAGAATATATGACTTTTAAAAATTCAAGTAATAAGTTATTTAAAAGATTAAAGTTAGGTAATAAATATTTAAAATTTTGCTGAACACATTTAAGAAAATATAGCATATAAGCATAGTATTAAGACTGTCTGTGGTAATTTCTCTTAGAATAATTAATACCAGACTCATTCCAAGGAGTTGGAAATTAAAGATGTCTCAAATGCCCAACTCTTCTTGGAAGCTCTTCTGCACCATCTTAAACCCCAACAGCTCCCCCCCCACGACCACCACCTCATGCTCCCCTTGAGTGTATTTCCTCACGTCCCTGGGTTCTGCTGTTAGCCACGAAGTCTCCCAGGAATTCATGAAATTTTTAAAAATGCCTCACATGGTTTTTCATACATGCTGATTCCTGGCCTCTTCTTCTTCTTCTTCTTCTTCTTCTTCTTCTTCTTCTTCTTCTTCTTCTTCTTCTTCTTCTTCTTCTTCTTCTT
>PVJH01036913.1:0-18393 GCA_004026705.1 Nesogale talazaci | reverse complement strand
AGAAAACAGTTTATATAAGAAAAGTTTAGGAAAAGAATAACCATTGGTTATATGCCAGTGACTATATGTCATGTGTTTGTTCTAGAGTTGGCCCGCAAGCATTTTGCAAAAATGGCTTTATTTATTTTTCAAAGAAAGAAGCATTCTTTTCAAAGCCAGTCTTTTAGGAGCGTCTATGATTCTATATCTCTTTTCCTCCCCAGCTTCCCCTGAGTCAGTGAAGATTAGCCAATTACTATGGACTCAGTTTGAATTATCATGTGAGAATCTGGAGGGTGGACTGCAACATGAAGAAAAAACCTCCCCCATGTCACGCTCCTAGATTCTGAGAGCTTCTCTGCAGAAGTAACAGAAAAACTGTTGTAAGGTAATATAAGACATCACATCTTGAAATAACTCCATCAGATTTCAGGAAAAAAAGAAATTTGAATACTAACTGTATGCCCCAGTGATAAACTCAAGTTAAGTTTAAAACACTGTGCTCAATAAGGTTCTTCAAGTTAGTATTTCCAAATTCTGTCTGAACACTAAAGTTATCTGGGGAAATTTTTTTTGTATTAATTTAGTGATAAGCTGAGTCTTACTCTATATACTTATATTCAATTATCTATATTGGGGCCTAGGTACCGATATTTTTAAAATGCTTTCTAGATGATAGATTATGAAGTATACACAGATTTCTAATAGACACCAAATATGTGCTTTCATTACAATGTTTTCCTTTTTTAGCTTTGAAATTTGATGCCCTTTGGAAGCTTAATTTAATCATATAATAACAGATTAGAATAATTCAGTGGTCACTTCCAACTCTCTCCGCTAAATTATCGTTACTACTATGACTGGTCGATGTTGTCAGAGGTGATTAGTTAGATGCAGAATATGTAAATATTCTTTCTTTTTTTTTTAGTTTTTTTTAGACATCACTGCCCTCTGGTGGTGGGAGTAGGAGGCCCAGTCTTTGCTCCTGCGGAGCTGGAATTGAATCTCCATCCCAGTGGGCCGCAGTCCCACGCACAACCACTATGCCACTGGGGCTCAGCTGTAAATATTGTTTCTTGTGCTATTTAAGAGAACAAGTTGGAACCCAGAAATAGAACCAAGCACCTAGAGATGACACCTAGTCTTCGATAACAGGCACATGAAGTAGGGAAAAGGTAGTCTTTTCAGTAAAGGGTGATAGAAGACTTGGAACTCTAATCGTGAAAGAGTAAAACAGGACCCATTTCTCACACCATGTACAAGAACAAACTCAAGATGCTTTAATGAACTAAATATAAATCATAAGCATCATTACCAAAAAAAGTTACAAACTTAGAGATCCTAAAACAAGAGATAAATATACTACCAAATATAATGAAAAGCACTTCAGAAGACAGAATAGATGACTGACAGACCACCTATAAAAATACATTATTTACAAATAACAAAAGGCTTCACCAAAAGTATAAAAAAAGAACCTATAGATTGAGGAAAATATTTGGCAATGACATATTGATAAAGGGCTAATTTCAAAAACCTATAAAACCACAGCACCTTAATAAGAAAAACACAAGTAATAAAATAAATGACAGGACAGGAATATTTCACTAAAAATGACATCCAGATGGCCAACACTTAGATGAAAAAATGCTTGTGATAATTAACCTAAGAGAAATACAAATGAAAATAGTGATGATAAACAGCCTTATAGCAACATTCTCAGAAAAATTAAAACAAAGGAAAACTGAAAAAAGTAAATCAGAGAGGGTGTAAAGAGACCAGAACATTCATACATTGTTGGCAGGCTTGCAGAATTGCATAAACACCATGAGAAACTGTATGGAGCTTCTGTCAACAAATGGGAATAAAAATACCATATTGTCCTGCAATTTCTCCACACAGTACACATCCCAAAGAAATAAAGAACAAAAGAAGAATATATATATATATATATATATATATATATATATATATACCCATGTTCATTGCAGCAGTTTCTTTAATAGTAAGCAATAGCAACATCCCCAAACCCTCTCTGTGGAGGAATGAATAAATAAATTCTGGTACAAACATACAAAGTAACATCACTGAAAAACGATGATGACGCTGTCAAACACACTATGATATGGGCAAAATTTGGAGCCATTATGCTCAGCAAATTTAATAGATCTCATAAAAATAAATATTTCATGACAAGATTATTTTAAAGGAAAAAAGATTTTCACATCAAAAGAAAAGTACTTGAAAACTATGACAAGACTGGGGGCAAGAGTGTGTGGAGAGTGAAGGGATGGAGAAAGAAAAAGAGCTAGTAGGGAAAAAATGAGAGAAGAAAGAGCAACATATTGGTGGGAGTATTGCTATGTCATGATTCTCATGTGATGGATTGTGTAACTATGTATAGAATGTTTTCTTTTTTATATGTTTTACTGCACAAATAGAAGGAAGAAACAATAAAATTAATAAATTTTAAATTAAGAAAAGAGAAGGGTCATGACTTACAGTCTCCAGTTCCCTTACCCATCAGATCTAAACACTAGTGACTAGTATGAATGGTTATAAAGGAGCTAAAAATAAAATTGATTTCAATTTTTTGTGACACACAATCCTGTTTTTAGATAGATAGATTATAAATAGATAATGATCATAGTGATAGATAGATAAATGATAAGTAGATAGATAGGTGATAGATAGCTAGATGATTGATAGATAGATGTTAGATAGATAGGTAGATAGGTAGATAGATAGATGATAGATAGATAGATAGATGAAAAAGAAAATATGCTTGAATGTTGAATGAACAGACATGTCAGGAAGGACATATTATCTATATTTTGCACCTATTTTCCACTTCTTACTGCCCTTCTTTACTGTGGAGGAACATTTTCAATAACTTCCCATGGCATTTAGGCACTCTTAGACATATTTATACCCCCCAATTTTATAGTAGCTATCCTTTATTTACTTTGCTGTATCTTGCTTTTGTCCTTATTTTTATTGTCTTCCACAAATGTTTATAAGTGATGCTTTGTTATTTATAATGAGATGCATAGTTTTGTTTGAATTTTTTGTAACTTAATTTATTTTACTAATCATTTACTAAGGAGCCCTTCTGATACAATTATTAAACCTTTGGCTGCCTACCAAGAGGTTAATGGTTGTAACTAATCAAGTAGCTATCAATCTGTTAACAGAATGATTGCAGCCTAGAAAAGTTTATGGGGCAGTTCTATTCTGTTACGTGTCACAAAGAATTGAAATTAATTTGATGGCCCTTGAAATGAACAACAACAAACAGATTGATAGAAATGAAGGTACCATATTCCTGATGATAAAATCGATGCATAAGCAAATGTGGTGAGTAAAGCTGATGGTGCTGGCTATTAGAAGATAGAACTTCTGGGATCCTAAAGACTTGATGTTAAACAAGTAGCCATCTAGCAGAGAAACAACAAAATCATCAAAGAAGAAGCATACCAGGCTGTGTGATCACAATTTACCAACAGGATCAAACATCAGATGACCAAGAACAAGCAATCATGTCAATGTGAATGAGAAAACTGGAAGTGGAGAATCAAAGCCAATCTGTGAACAATTAGACATGCCCTCACAGAAGGGTCACAAAGATGGGACGAGCCAGCCTGTGTGCAGTAAAGCACTGAGAAACATGCAACTTTCCTCTACTTCTTTAAAGCTTCCTCTCACACACACCCACTATCATGACCCCAGTTCTACCTTTGGCTAGACCAAAGCGAGTACAAGGGTACAGATAAGAGCATACAGAATCCAGGACTGATAAACCTCTCAGGTACATTAATGGGAGTAGGGATACAATGAGGGTAAGTGGAAGATGTGAGGATAAAGGAGAAACCAATTACAATGATTTATGTATAACCTCCACTCCCCAGTGGGATGAGCAACCAAAACATCGATGAAGGGAGACAGCAGACAGTGTAAGATATGAGAATAATAGTAACAATTTCTAATTTATCAAGAAGAGTTCATGAGGTTGGGAGAATGGGGGGTCATGGGGAAAAGTGGAGCTGAAAATGATGATGGCAGCAGATACACAAATGTGCCTGATAAATTGGCGCATGCATTTTATAAGAGCTGCAGGAGCCCCAATAAAATGATTTTAAATAATGGTAAACCAATTAAGTTACCTAATTTTCCTTATGTATACTTGTCAGTTTGCATCCTAGAACTGGAACTTCTGGCTCTGTGATAATAAGTATAGCTAAATCGTTTTCATAGATGTTGTGTTAGACTAGATTATTATTCAACCCATATTCATCTTCACAACCTCTGCTGGCCATACTCCACTGACTTGTCTTGATCTTGTGACTGGCATAGACAATGGGAGGATATAAGAAGTTTCAGTGTGCTATTTCTAAGTTGAGGCCTTCAGATGCATTGCATAATCCCTGTTTCCTTCTACTATGCCTCAAGAGAAGCACACCTCAAGATGATATTCTTTCAGACTGATCCAGAACTGACCCCAAATTATCCCAGAGTTTTGAGTCCACCCGGCTACCTTTGCCAAATGTAGGCAAGTTTATTGCCAAACTACGTAAGACTAATATCATGAATCAATTATTTATTTTAAGCTACTAAAATTTGATAGTGTTTAATATGAACCATTATGACAGACTCCTAATGCAAAGTTAATACAGTAGTTGTTCTTAACTTTCAATGCAATCATCACTTTTTCTACATTCATCCTTGGTCATACAAAAATATAACAAAATGCTCAATCTAAGGCATATAATGTGCTTCATATTTATCCTAGTTTATAATTACATATAAAATGAATGGAGTTGAGACATTTTTCATGTATTTTTCATGAAATATCTCTTAATATCTTTCTTAACATGAATTTCTAACAAAGAAGAGCATAAGTCAGAGGTCATAATCTCCACTCCCACCCCCCATATATGCAATTTCATAGAACAGAATAAGGACAAGAAGGATGTGGTAGAGAAGAAGAAAAAAATACAATACGTTAATAGGCAATAAATTTAGGCAGTTATTTCCCCTTTCAAATATCTTTAACTGCATCTGACGAATTCCCGTATAGAAGGGGAACTTTCATGAAAGTTCATATCCCATTAAACAAACAAAGAAACAAAATTGCCTCATAAGGAATTAATTTATTGCCATTTTCATTTTCTCATATTTGGGCTCTAAGGGATCTCCAACCAGGCATCATTAACAACGATGATTCAAGATGGAACCAGAGGCAAGAAGTTTAAGCAGGAGTGGCTGCAAAATATGGAGACTAGCTGAAATCAATTCAAGCCCTTACTTATCCAATTGCTATAATGACAAGTAGAAGGAAAAAAAAGTAAAAAATAGGGCTGAGCCCCGGTGGCGTAGTGGTTGTGCGTGGGACTGCGGCCCACTGGGACGGAGGTTCAATTCCAGCAGTGGGGCTGGGCCTCCAACTCCCACCACTAGAGAGCAGTGATGCCCCCCCCTAAAAAAAGTAAAAAATAGGATATCTAAAGTGGTACACAATAGGTACATAATTCACATCTTACATTATACATTTTCTATGCCAACTCTTATATCTAGATTTCATACTACAATTTAAACATACAAATTTTTATGTTAACCTCATACAGAAAGTTCAATTCTAACTTTTTTCCATACGATGGGAATCTACAATAGTAAGAAAGTTATTAATAAATAGCCTTCATTGTTTCACTGCCACAGTCGATCCCCAAATGATAATTGGAAGTCATCAGCTATTTCCTCCAATAATTCTACAATATCCTCTGACTCAGCTGTTGTGCTTTGACAGGTAGCATAGGGGAGTACTAATGGCATTAATTTCTAAGGCTCTGAGCTCTTAGTTACTTTGCACTTGTCGGAGTCTAAGTGTAGCCATTACTCAATTAAAATTATCATTGAGCATGTACAAGAATAATTTCTTCCATAAAAATCAACTCATGGCTAGTTTGAATGAAGATTAGAATATCAGTTTTTTTTAACTGAAGCCTTTGGGGGACATGTGACAGAATTTGTCATTAAGTAGGTCTTTAGAGGGCCTTAGAAATCTATCCTTTTATAATAGTGCAGTGGATTGCAATGAGCTGTTAACCTCAAAGCCATCAGTTCGAAACCAACAGTCGCTACATGGGAGAAAGATGAGGCTTTCTACTCCTGTAGAGAGTTACAGTCTCAGAACCCTACAAGCCAGTTCTATACTCGTGTTAGTCTGGGTAGACTAGAGGAACAAATTTCAAAGACACGCATATGGATATAAAGAAAAGGTTTATATACAAGAGGAACAGGACATTGAGAAAACATCCCAGTCCAGTCTAGTTCAAAGTCATAAGTCCGATATTAACCCATATGCCCGATATCAGTCTATAAAGTCTCCTTCTGACTCACAAAGTCTCAGGTCAGTGGGTGCAGAGTCCTGGCGCTGGCAAGGATCTCACCATGCTCCTTGCTTCCAGGGCACAGGGTTCATCAACAGCATCCAGTGGTGGCAGAAGCAACTCATCGCTGGCAGGAGGTGTCCATGTGACCGCCCCAGCTTCAGAGGTCTGGCTCCATCATGGCAAAGCTGTGTGGTCTCTCTGCCAGCTCCTCCAGCTTCTTGGACGCTGCCATCTTGACTTGTCCATGATTCATCGTGTCTGAGACTAAGTCCCAACAACTGGAGAAGATAGCATCTCACCTTCACGAGGCAAGTATCGCGAGATTTCCCAGAAATCTCAGGAGAAAACCATGCCCACACGGAGGCCTCATTGGCTACTCAATGGCTATCTCCAGATTAACAGGCCAGACTTCACCCCTACATCTCAATCATGAAATTAACATAAGCACGTGACTGCCACAATGCTATTCTCTTGTAGCACCATGAGTGACTCAACAGCAATCGATCCAATGGTAGTGAGTTTGTTTTTACAGAGGTCTTTAGGATTTAGATTTTCACATAGCTTTTTGAAAACTCCATTAGGGAATACAGAGGGGAAAAAAGGTAAGACCTCTTAGATTTTTCAAATTAGAGGTAGTGTAAAAGCAGTAAGATGTAAATGATACAAGATTTGCTGGTAACCAAAAAATTACAATTTTAAAGTCATAAATAGCAGGAATTAAATCATTTTCAGTTGTCTATTATTATTGATAGCATATTTATAAAGAAAATATGCATTGATAGTGCACATAGGAACCAATAATTTAAAGAAATATGTTTCCTAAAATACATTTGAGAACAAGTGAAAGGAAGTGAAAAGAAGTACTGCATCTCTGCAGGAAATCATATGTGGCAGGAGAACAGTTGGCGGACAAGCATGAAAAGATTGCATGCCTGTGGAGTAGAGGGTAGGAAGATCATAAATGGAAAATATTTTTGAAATATTGGGTAAAGTAAATGATTACACTCGAGAAAAATGGTAAAAGAAAACACTTTAGTTATGGTTTCAAGTGATCCTCAGCTATGCAGGGGATAATGGTACAACATTTTTTAAATTGAGAGAACAAGAAACTGAAAAAATAAAGAAAGAAGTGAATCAAAACTCTGAAGGCCAATATCATAACATCAATGTAGTAGGATTGGTTTTTGTTTGACATTTCCTAAAATAGAATGACGCTGAGGAAAAGGTAGAAGGTAGAAAGAATTTTAAAAAAAGCAACAACACAACTTTTATTGTGAATTAGGTAAATGTTTACAAAGTGCACTATTAGTTTTACATTTTACTTTCATACATGGAGTCATTCAATTCACCCATTACAACGCTCTTTTCTCACTGTGTTTTCATTCCTACATCTTTCCTAACATTCTGAAATCTGTCATTGAGTAAATGCTGCCAAAATAATTGCTTATTCTCTTTGGCATTTAGGTCCCAGATCTACTGGATGACTGAGGACAATACTTTGGAGGTCCAATCAGTTATTCTCTAACCAGTTAGCATGGCCTCCTTTATGATTTATACTTTTGTTTCACATTTTTCTTATACTCTATCCTGGACCTTCTAATATGGTTCTTTTCAGGGGAGTTTATAATATCTGGGTACTATTAAGTTTTGAAGGGTTTCAGATTGTTAAGACTGATGTTTGTGTGTCCAATTAGTCTATTTGGAATAATTGTCTCAATCTCTCATTCATTTTTTCATCACTTTTTATTTCTATAAACAAGGATAAGTGAATGGTGGCACCTTAGGTGGCTGTTTTTAAGACCCCAGTCACTACACATCTAAGTAGACTTTATTCCATCTATATCATTATTGTTGACTCATACTTTGAGAAAGTAACTTTTCATCAACCATATTTTGAGTGCCTTCTAATCTGATAATTCATTTTCCGTCACTATATCTAACAAAGTCATGCTCCTATACATGAGATTTTCAAGATGCCAATTGTATTCATAAATATTTAAGTGGTTAATTAACCTTAAATGGAGAGTCTATCCCTTCTTCATAGTCTGTTCTTAGTCTGGAAGCTCATTTGAAACCGATTCCCTTTGGGTGACCTTGCTTGTATTTGAAATTTCAGTGGCATAAATTTCAACATCAAAGAAACACACAACCACAACTATACAATAAACTGACAGGCAAGCAGTGGCAACACCTCTTTTAAGTGTAGGAGTGACAATATCAATTTCTAATCAAATGAGCATTAAGATAAATTTAGAGAAATGTATTACATACATAATGATTAAAGAATCATTTGAATAATCAGGCACAATGATAATAAATATTTATGTACCAAACAAAAGACTCTCAATATACATGAATTAAACTCTTATAGAACATGGAAATAAATCATTCTCAGTGAAGCATGCAACAACCATCGAGAAGTAAATAACAAAATCACCCAACTACAGTGATGCCCCCCCCCCAAAAAAAACCAAAAATAAAATCACCCAGCTGGACTTAATAGACCATCCATCAACATAATATGCAATCTTTTCCAGTGCACATGGAATACACTCCAGAATAAATCATATGGTAGACCACAAAGCAAGCCTCAGCACATTTTGAAATACTAGGACTTTATAAAGTATCTCCTCAGGTGACGATGTAATAAAATTAACAATCAGCTGCAAGAAAATCAAGGGGAAAATGGATGTAAATTGAATAGCATCCTGCTTAATAATTACTCGATAATAAAAGATAAAAATACTGACAAGTTTAATGTATAGCAATTATATAGCAGTAATTGCACAAATGCATACACACACACACACCACTCCAAAAAATAGAAGAAGTAAAATCAACACCTCAATCAGCATCTTCAAAATTTAAAAAAAAATAGGAGTAAAATAAACCTGCAGCCACCAGAAAAAAATGGAGTAAAAAAAAGATTACAGTAAAAATAATTGAAATAGCAAAACAATACAGACTCTACAAGATGAGAAGTTGGTTCTTTGGAGGAGTTAACAAAGATCAGAAAACTCCTGGAAAATCTAAAGAAGGAAAAGAAGAATATGTACAAGTAAAAAAGATTAAGAATTTAAGTGGGTGATGTCACAACAGAATCATCTGAAATAAAAATGATACTAACAGAATATTATAAGAACTTAAAACTATGGAGAACTATACTCCCACAAATTTGAAATTCTGGAATAAATGGACAGATTTCTAGAAAAACTGTAAAAAGACACTGTCATAAAATTAGGGCAAACTTATTATAACCCGACAGAACAGAGTAGAACTACCCCTGTAAGTTTTCAAGACCGCAATTCTTTACAGGCCTACAAAGACTCATAGGGCTCCTGTGAGGTGGCTAGTGATTCAAACTGCTGACCTTGGGATTTGCAGGCCAATACATATGACACGAGGGCTCCTATTTTCGTAGAGAGATTTTAAATGTGAACTATAGCTAAAATGAAATAACTAGTGTTAAGAGAAATCAGGCAAAACATGTGATAAGAGGGCTGAGCTCCAGTGGCGTAGTCGTTGTGCGCAGGACTGCGGCCCACTGGGATGGAGGTTCGAGTCCAGCTCCACGGAGCAAAGGCTGGGCCTACTACTCCCACCACCTGAGGGCAGTGATGCCAAAAAAAACTAAAAAAAAAAAAAATGTGATAATAAATAACTGCTTTAGCACATAAAAATTTGGTAAGGCACAGGCTTACAGAGAGCCATATTAATCTGAAATTGTACTAAATAAGGGTTTAAAGTGATGGAGAAAGAAGGACATTGAAGATATCGGACAAATGCTCAGTATTGTGAATGGAAATTGCAAAGAACAAAAGGAAGGAATAAAAATCTTAACCAACAAGTGGAAGTGGCATTCAGAGAGGATGGAAGAAAACGAATTACAGGGTTCTACAGAGAAACTGAGAAATAATGCTTAAAATGAAGATGAGAACTTTTACTGAGAAAAAGTATTTCAGATTAGTACACTATGAAAATAAAGAGACTAAGAAAATAGAAATATAGCTCTTTGATGCCTGATACCCGATACCTTTGACACCTCATCACCACAGAGGTTGGTGTGCTTCTTCCTTGTGGGCTTTGTTGCTTCTGAGCTAGATGGCCACTTATTTACTTTCAAGACTTTAAGATCCAAGATGCTCGATAGCCTGGGACCATAAATTTTCTTCACAACATTTACTTATGCATGCATTTGTCATCAGTGATCATATCAGGAAGGTGAGCTTGCAATGATATGATTTTTAGTTCTTGAAGACTGATTACTGAACCCTTTGGCACCTCACGGTCACACAAACTGGTGTGGTTATTTCATGTGGACTTTGTTGCTTCTGAGCTAGACGGCTGCTTGTTTTCTTTCAATTCTTTCCCAGATGCTACATCTTTTGATAGCTGGGCACCAACAGCTTTCTCACCACATTTGCTTATGCACACATTTGTCTTCAGTGATTGTGTTGGGAAAGTGAGCATCGTGGAATGTCAATTTAACAGAACAAAGCATTCCAAAAATTATGTCATTATCAATGAGGAGGAGTACAGATTGGAGACCCAAAGTCCATCAATAGGTAAAGCAACAGTCCCTTACCGAGGGGCTGTATTAGTGATGGTGATGGAGGGGACAGTATAATCTTTTAGCTGCAAAGTTATCATACTAAATAAATTCCTTACTTCCCATCCTATAAAGAGTGTGTCAAAAGTTGAGAGTTAAAAAGTTGAAAATATGAGAAAACAATGTATTTAATTTTTTGTATTGTGAATGAAGAAGCCTGATAAAATTTGATGACATTAAAAAGATTTAACTATCATTAGCACTTTGTTAAAAAGAGTCAAATATACATGGATTAAAAAGACAGAGTTTAGAATACTGTGCCAAGAGTAAATGAGAAATCAATTTGCATTCTCCTAAAATATTGATTAGCATTTAATTAAGAAAGGTAAATTGTAAAGATTTATATAGAAGCACACATTAATCTGTTATTTTATAGCATGCATGTACTATATAATCCATCAAACTTGGGAATATTAGTCATGTGAATCCTAAGCATAATTAATAGCCAGTTAATAAAATAGATATTTAAAAACAACCACCTTTATAATAACATATTTTCTATTACATAACAGATGTCTATAAAGTTAAACTGCTATGTGTTAAGTATGTTAAAGTACATATGCTATGTTTATGTAATCTTCACAAAATTTCAGTGAAGTAAATGCTACTGTTGTCTATAGTAAAGCTGAAGCTACTAATAAATAGAAAGATCAAATTACTTACAAAAGAGTCGTGCAGCTAGGAAAGGACCAAACTAGATTAGACCACAAATCTTTTTGCCCCCAGTAACAGCTCTATTCAAAGCTCAACTCTTGCAATAGAAAACATGCAGGTGTAAGAAATCATGTTCACTGTATTTATATGTCCATATGTACATTTACATAACGAAGTATTCATATAAACCTCATGGAGTTCAGTACAAACGAGGAAACTGAGGCTCACTGTGGTTAAGTCATTTGCCCAAGACTACAAAACGAATAGGTAGTCAATTCTGCATTCAAGTTTATCATCATTGTCATTGCCATTCTTTGGAAGGGAGAAAGGAAGTCATATTTGTTGAGCATCACTAATGCACTGGAGATGCACAGCACATTCCTTTAACCCAGGCTCATCCCAATGTTAAGAAAATATGCACAGAGATAAATGATGAAGTGGGTTGCATTTTCATGCTAGAAAAAATATTGGAGTCATTTAATACCACATTGTTTACCAAAACCAATCCAAACTCATTTCCATTAAGCTGATTCTGATTCATCATGGCCCTATAGGTCAGACTCGAACTGCCCCTGTGGGGTTCTGAGGCTGCAATGTTTGAGGGAAGTAGGGAGTCTCATTGTTCTCCTAGACAGGGGCTGGGTTTCAAATGGCTAACCTTGTGGTTATCTGCCCGATCTGTAAAGACAGGGGGAAAACGCCAATGAAATCTTTTAATCGGGTCACAAAATTAGATTACAACAGCACCCAGACAAATGACAGCCTAGAAATTTATATTGCCCACCCAGACATTTCCACCCACTGCAACATTCTGTGCTAAACAAATGGCACACTCAGTGAAGCTCTCAGAGTTCAGGAAAGGGAGAAAGTACTGTGGGGAGGAATAACTGACTCAAAACCTGTTTAAGATCTTATTCTGAAGGCAGTTTTTGTATATCAGCCAATTTTTTAGAGGGTAAAAGCATGAAGAATGGATGTAGTTAGCAAATATGAAAATGCAACCATTTGCTTAAAAATTGAGCAGATGCTATTGACTCTGCTACTCTCTCCATACCAATTGTCATTCAATATCTAATAATTATATATTTATTTGTACACATTTTTAAAGTAAGTCTAACTGTATGTTAGAAGTGATGACTGGTGAACCGGACAACTTTGGAGCTGCTTCTTCGTTTGGACTCTGTTGCAATAACTTTTCCAGTTCTTACAGCATCCTTATTACACGTTGGATTGGCCAGCTCAACAACAGAACCTTGTTTTATTGAACGAGAAAATTTCTCTCTAAACCATCTGGCCTGGCAGGTGTTCATCATCAGATTTGGGTTGCTATGAGACTGGAACTTGCCGACGCTGATGAGGTGAAGAGACAAACCTATGCTTCGCTCCTTTGAAGCAACTTTATATTTGCCACTCCTCACTACCTGCACCATCTATGGCTTTCCAAAATGCAATATTTTTAATGAAATTTTCCCACAGAATAAGTTTTAGATATTAAAGATTATTGAGTAAATTGATGCAATGTGTGTTTGTTTTCACGTAAACACCATCTGAATCTTGATGTTTTTTTTTCCCTGTGTGTTGGTAGGGAGCAGGTCCCAAGTATCTCTACAATTTTAAGTTGAGTGGACAAGAGAAGGGAAGGTACAAATTTTCTTTCATATGTGAATTGTCTTCCTGTTCTTCTTGGAAAGAGAGCCTAAAACGCTGTCCATGTGATCATTATAATTAAATTCAGAGTGCACAGGAATGCACCCAGTTGTCGTAAATGTGCTTGTAGATGTGATTGGTTTCGTGAATTCATTAGTTTTAGCATTCAACTACATCACTACAAAATCAACACTGGCTATAAAAAGGCAGACAGTATGTAAGCAGAGCAAGGCTGTAGATAAAGGGAGAACTGCCATTGAAAGAGACCTGGAGGAACCAGAGATACAGCTTTAAAGAGACACAGCAGAGAACAACAAAGAAAACTTTAAAATAACCATTCGGAAGTCAGAATATTCAAATGCAAGAGAAGAGACAAATAATAGAACAAAAAGACAGCAGGAGTCATGCTTCATCCTCTGAGTATGCTTTGAGTACAGGCGCAAAAATGATATTCAAGGTTCTTATTTTCACAACATTGTGTGAATGTGTCAGATTCAGCTTCTGTTACTCTGTTCACGTAGCACTTAAGAAAGGAAATCAACGAGGTTCATGAAAATGATAAATTTCAAACTATCTTTTTTGTACCTAGTATTTCCATAGTGACTTAACATTTTCTGGGGATAGATAGATAGGCAAGAAGGAGCGGAAAGTGAATAAGAAAGTCTCAGCTCAATTAGCATAACTTTAATAAAAGCACAGTTTGCTCAGTCATATGTATTATATAATATTTTCTTGAATGAGAGGGGCTTTCTATTGCTAAATAAGAAGGAAGAGGCTTTGAAAACCACCTTAATAAAGTTCAGCAAGTATAGAATAAACAATTTGGAGGTGGGGGGGTGGGGGGGCATCACTGCCCTGGCGGGAGTAGGAAGCCCAGTCTTGCCCCTAGAGAGCTACTGCTGAATTTGAACCACCAAACCTGTGGGCCACAGTCCTGCACACAACCACTATGCCACCGGGGCTCAGCCCAGAATAAATAATTTTTAAAAGAACATGCTGTTACAAATTAATGGTAAAGAACACTATTTTTTTTTGCTATAACAAAGAGAATATGTAATGGAGAGAAATTTTGTTTGCTATAAATATATAGTGAAAAATAAACTGAAAGAATAAAATAGTAGATTTTGTTTTTTTGTGAGTTTTCTAAACAGATGCATACAGAAAAAATTTTCTAGTGAGTTAATAATACCAGAAAGTCCAATAACATTTCTTTCTTTTTTATATAAATACATTCATTAGGGGCTTTTACAACTCTTACCACAATCCCTTCATTTATCTATCCACTGTATCAGGAATATTTGCACATATGCTGACATCATTTCCAGCAATGCTAAGCAAATGGAAGTAAATGTTGATTAATAAATTATTAAATAATTATTCATAAGTATCATGCATATGCCAATTTTATGCTCAAATGATCATTATTATAATAATAGTAGAGGTACTTTAATAGTTACAGAAACTTTTCAAGGAGGTAGTCCAATCATTCTTCATAAGATTCTCTCTTTTTTTAAAAAATTTTCTTTTAAGATTCTCTCTTTTACAGGTTTACGCCCCATTTCAGGGATGAGAAAATAAGTTCCATTGTCAGTTAACTAATAAATTGACTAAAATTTCTTGAAATCTATAAGCAGTTTGCACTTCCCCAATTCAAAACCTGCCACCAGAGTAAGTTTTTTTTTTTTTTTTTAGTTTTTGGGGCATCACTGCCTCTGGTGGTCATGGGCACTACCCAGTGCTGCTCCTGAGGGCCGCCGCTGGATTTGAACCGCCAAACCCACGGGCCGCAGTCCCGCACTCAACCACTTATGCCACCGGGGCTCAGCTCCAGAGTAAGTTTTAAAAGAAAAAAGAATCATGTAAGAAGTTTCTAGAAATCCCAAAATACATTTTATTGAAGGAAGAAAGAAAAACTAGTGTTTCTTTTCTTCTTTTTGTCTCTAAGCATGCACAACATAGTTACTTTCTTAGTACGTATGGTGACCAAAATAAATACTATTTGTATTTTTGATAGTCATTCAGATCCTCATCTCAATGTGAGAATTGTTTTCAGACATTCTGAGGTTTCATCTTGAGAGTCGAATCTCTAAAACAGCAGAAGTGTTGTTAGAATAATTCCAAACTGAGTACTGAAATTACTTGAAATTCCAATACAATTGAACTTTTCCACTGATGTCTGAAAATAGATGTCAAAACAAGTGGTTTCCATCAGTTCTTTATTAATAATGAAGAAGTTTGATATCTATAGGTTTAACCTAGGAAGGAACTCATAAGTAATCTATTTGTCTTTTAAAAATTAAACCTGTTCCAGTAGATGAAGAGACAAAGTACTTTCTTGCATTCAGTTGGAAAACCACTGGAAGCCCAACTATTGTCAAGAATGTCTTGTCTTTCTAAGCAACCAAGAAGAAGCTTCTGATTTCTGGATAGTTTCTCACCACCCTAGGGTCTCCTTACTGATCATCAGCTATATGGAGATGCTTGGTGGTTATAAAATATAGTAAATGGCTTAAAGTCTTTTCTCTATCACTTAAGGCTAATACACAGAATCTGTGAATGGACTAATAGGTGTAATGATAACTTTCTCCCATCATTTGAAACAACTATGCCACCATTTTGTCAGTTTTCAAGAGACTTCATTTTAAAAAGGCTGAGAAAACAAATATATAAATATGTCTCATTCTATTTTAGAGTTAACAGCACAATTGATAACCTTTACAATTCTCAATTTATTCACACAGAACAGTCAAATATCTCTGTTTGTATTCAATTACTACTGATTCGACCACTGAAGATACCTGGCATTTATGACTCCTATCAGTTTAAAAAAAAAAAAAAGAGGCTCTTGGAATCCTCTTGCAACCATATTGACTTTGGTGTTAAGAGCCAACTCCCTGACCTACCTGGCTTTTTGAATGGGACACTTATGAGCAATTCCTGAGCTGCTGAGTTGAAAATGACTACAAGAGGGTGGTGTGGGATTATCTCTGATGGCATATAATTGTGTCCCCAATTCTAAGAACTATTCATTTAGAAGACTCTACTTGGTCATATTCTTTCTTCTTCTATTCAGTCTCTTTTCCTCATTTTATTTTTTGGACTGCTTTAAATTTCCAGAACATTCTTATTCTATTCTCACATAGCTCTACAAGCCATATTCCTGATGCTACTTAGTGAGCAAATGCTGTTAGCAGAAAGTTTAAAATAAGCAGCACAATCATGTCTAGGATGCTTTCAGCTGTCCTGTAAATTATAGATATTGGATAAAATGGCCATAAGAATCTCAAAAATTAATTGACTGGAAAAATTCCAATCTTTGTTCTATAGCATAAAATAAATACAATGTCACCAGCTTGCATACACACAAATAAAGAGTAAAACAAAACAAAATTCCCTTTTAAAAAAAATTAAAAAGTATTGCAACCTTTATTTACTAAGAAATATACTTAGCACTTTATTAATTTAATTATTGTTTTCAAGGTATACATTTTCCCCACAACCCTTCTTTAAAGGGTTGTTACTTCCTCTGTAGATGGATTTGGGTTCCTATTATGTATTCCCCCTAATTTATAATGATATAATTTTTAGTTCTTTGATGTCTGATACCTGATCCCTTTTATGTCTCATGGTCACACAGGCTGGTGTACTTCTTCCATGTAGGCTTTGTTGCTTCTGAGCTACATGGCCACTTGCTTACCTTCAAGCTTTTAAGATCCCAGATGTTGTATCTTTTGATAGCTGGGCACTATCAGCTTTCTTCACCACATTTGCTTATGCAAATACTTGTCTTCAGTGATCATATCAGGAAGGTGGGTGATACTGGGAGTTTGGAGGGCAGGTGGAATAGAAAGGGGGAACTAATTACAAGGATCCACATATAACCTCCTCCCTGGGATATGGACAACAGGGAAGTGGGCAGAAGCAGACATTAGAGTGTACAATATTATAAAATAAAAATAACTTATAAATTATTAAGGGTTCATAGGGAGGGGAGAGCAGGGAGGGAGTGAAAAAAGGAGGAGTTTCTACTGAGGGCTTAAGTAGAAAGAACATATTTTGAGAAGGATGATGGGAAAAAATGTACAAATGTGCTTTACATACAATGGATGAATGTAAGGATTATGATAAGAGTTGCATGAGCCCCCAATAAAATGATTTTTAATAAAAGATATGTATTGTCATCTGTTTAATTTGTTTAAATTCTTCAGCTACTCCTCATTAGCAGGTGTAATGCAGCTGTGCTAAGTTCCTATATATTAAATCTTATTCATTCTTATAAACAACATTTTAACAGGAAGCTATCTTCTGCCCCAGGTTTGCAACTTAAGACTTGTTTGCTTTAATAATCAGAAAGGTTGTGTTGCAGAGCTTATCAGTCAACTGGCTATCATTAGTGTTGTGCCAGCTCTTGCTGGTATGAGTTTTATAAGTGAAACTAGAATGCTGATTTCAGCTCACTTTTTAGTAGGCACTTTGCATTATTATGTTATGCTTGGCCCACCTAAGCAATTAGCTTACTTTCCGAATATACTGCATTTATCAAGTTCTTCCAAAATATGAATATAAGGATGACTGGAAACCCAAGGAAACACAGATGACAACATAGATGCAAGTAAACGGAGTGGGAAGCCATATGGTCTGTGTGCGCCATAATCAGAAAACAGCTCACATCTAACCTAAATCCTTGATGAATTTTAAATATAAACGATAACACTAGTCATTAGTAGCAGCTTGTATATTTATGAAGAATATCTACAAACATCAGAAGATAATGATTAAAAAATAAAATATATATATAGGCCAAACTTCATTTTTGGACCTGATACAAGTGAATACATGTGCGTGAATAATGAAAGATATCTAATGAACTGTTTTAAGAAAAAGATTAACCGGGAAAACTGGACTGATTAGCGAGAAAGATCCCCACATCATAATTCTGATGATGACACTTACTTATGCCCTATTTCCTAGGAATGAGGCACAAACATTACTTTAAAGATCAAGGTAATCAAGGACTTTGCAGACAATTGAGTGTCAGTTGCAAATACTTAATTGTGCGGCTGTAAATAGTTTCAAAAGCTGGAATCTAAGAAAAAGAATTTAGGGAGCAGCCTG
>PVJH01036912.1:0-18375 GCA_004026705.1 Nesogale talazaci | reverse complement strand
CTACACCGTCAGGCTGTGGGTTTCATAATCTTGAGCACTGTCACATACTACAGTCTGATACACACTAAGAAGGCATTAGGAAATACTTGATCAGTTAGAAACTTCTATGCATTTTTCTCAACTAGTGGTCATAGAGAACTGGGATACATATTCGATTATGTTTTTCTTAATTCAAGCTGTTAAAAGAAAACTAGCTATGTTATTTAGAGCATTCGTAAAAATGTCTTTCATAAACTCCAGATAACATAATATTTCTATTGCACTATTTAGCATCTGTATGTGAATTAAAACTTAAAAATCACCAGAATCAAGTTCATTCTGATTCATAGAGACCAAACAGGCCAAAGGAGAACAGTCCTGTGGGTTTGCAATACTGGGGAAAGAAGTAGAAAGCCTCATCTTTGCTCTGCAGAGTGGTTAGTGGCTTCCAACTACACACCTTGTGGTTCAGTGCTCAACACTATGTCACCAGGACTGCCAGGTTCAAAATCCATGTGTCCTTCATGTTTACTTTAGAATTCTTTTCAATTCTTTCTTCGTAAGAAAATCAGTACACATACTTTACATATTCAGATATTCCACTGTAATACAATGAATCATCTCTCTTTGTATATAGTTTCTGAAAGTCCTGTTGTATAGGAAAGCAGACAGAGATGGGAGGAAGAGCATGTTGTAGGTGTAATTTATCAATGTTTGTGTTCTCATATTTGGTAGTATGTTTAATTTTGTTTATTAAATTACTAATATTCTGTGAATAATAAAAAGAGAAAAAATCAAGGAATCTGTGGCAGTCATGTGCTTGTGTTAATTTTATGATTGAAATGTAGGGGTGGAGTCTAGCCTGTTAATCCGGAGATAGCCATTAACTAGACAAAGAGGCCTCTATGTGGGCATGGCTTTCTCCTGAGACTTCTGGGAAATCTCGCGATATTTCCCTCATGAAGATGAGAAACTATCTTCCCCAGTTGTTGGGAGTTAGTTTCAGAGACGATTAATCTCAGACATGATGGCAACATCTGAGAAGCTGGAGAAGCCAGCAGAGAGGCCACGCAACTTTGCCCTGATTGAGCCAGGTCACTGAAGCTGGGGCGGCCACATGGAGATGAGTTGCTTCTGCTGTTGATGGACCCTGAGCCCTGGAAGCGAGGAGCCATGGGGAGAACCCTGCCAGCGCCGGGATTCTGCACCCACTGACGTGTGACTTTGTGAGTCACAAGGAGAGTTTATAGACTGATTTTGGGCATATGAGTTAATATCGGACTTATGACCTTGAACTGGACTGGGCTGGAATGCCTTCTCAGTGTCACATTCCTTTTGTATTTAAACCCTTTCCTTATATCGATATGCATGTCTATGAAATTTGTTCCTCTAGCCTACCCAGACTAACACAGCATCCCATCATAGTTCCATGATGAAGGTATATAAGGAATCAGAATTATCATAAGAGTGAACTAATTCTAAAGGGAATCCTAAAGGGAAAAATCTAATGAAAACAGCTAGAACTATAACATTGACATTATAATTAATAATTTAGCATTTCAAAATCAACGTTTTTTAATACTTTTGCAAAGTAGTCCAGATAAAGTGTTGAAAACAAATTTTTATTTAAAACATTTATACTATTGATTACAATTAATATTGAATTCAGTGTATTTAACTTCCTTAAATAGCAATATCAAAGGTATAACAAGGATATTGTCATCATTAATCATGTTTTTAAATAAAATAGGCTATCATAACCATCTATGAAGTTTGATAAATAATATCACCCATACATTTCTCATATGAATGTTTGCAATGGCTTGTATAGTTGATTGGATGTTTAACTTCAACAACAGAGCAAAGAACTATACAGGTGATTATTCCTTATCTTTGAGTTAACATCAAGAAAGTTTTAAATTTCAATTTAAACCTTTCAAAAGCATTGAATCTTATTTTTGTTTTACATGAATATGGTTCTGTTAGTGAGATTCAGTTAGTTAGATTGGGTTCGATTCTGACTTTTTTTTAACAAATGGGTCTTTTGTCATTTCAAATAAATATGTGAAACTATTAATAGATATATTTGTTATAAGTAAAATTAAAATAAATGGAGAGTATTAATTATTGTGATGTAATTTTGACCAAAATCTATCACTTTCTATTTATAACAGCAAAAATATGTTTACTTTGCTATCACATGGCATATTAGTAATGAATGTTTATCAATGCAGCCACCCATATGTTTAATCAACTTAAAACACATTTCAAGGGACTTAAACTTAGTTACATGAATGAAAGTGTAATGAAGTTAGTTACAGAATTTTTGGACACATTTTCCACTTTGTCTAATTAAGAAGATTAGTAATATTAACATTTAATGCTGCTTTATATCTTCAAAAGACTTTAGCTCATTAATTATTATAAATTTTGCTAGCCTCTTTGCAATTATTACCCTAGTCAATTTTATAGATGAGGGAATTTGCAGAAGAAAGTTAAGGTCTTGGAAGCAATTTTGAATCCAAATGGGTTTCAGTTAGTAGACTTGCCCATGGAAGTGCCAGGAAATTGTTTTTCTTGTTCTAGAAGGCAAGGAGCATGTTTCTATTCAAATCATTTAAATTGTAGTATCGAGAAACATTTGAATCTCAGAGTGCTCATTCACATAAATGAGTGTTCAAAACCAATTTTTTTAGACTTTAATGTATTTCTGTATTAGTCAGAGTTCCCTATTGAAAAAGAACCAGTAGCATATTTTTACTATTTTCTTCATATTCTAATATAATACATTTTCTTTTAGTTCTCTTTATTTGAAGAACTCTATTGTCTCTCTCCTCCCACCCCGCACTCATATATGAGTATAAAGCAGAATGTATTCCTTTAAGGTATCCATCTCATAAATGCATGGGTTTATATGACACAAAATATGTTTAAACATATCTCTGCAACCATGTTTAGTTAAAAGTTTAAAAAAGATGAAGATCTTCAATGCAATGGATTGACGTGATTACTGCAACCTTGAGCCCAAACATACAACTAGTGAGGAGGGTACCATGCAAGGCAGTGTTTGGGTCTCTTGTCCATAGGGTAGTAGATGGCACCCAACCACAACAGCAGCCACTCCTGGCCAAGGATGGTTACCAGTGACCTCTCTCAGTAATGCCCTTCACTGCATCTCCTTAGGGAGCCTTCAAAAAAGAAAATCAATCAAAAGAGTAGCTTCCAAGAGGTCTTTTAGTCCAGTGAAATTCATAGCCAAGAGATCAGCTCAAATGTTAAGTGTCTGATTTTTGGAAATTCTAATTGAGTCTTCTTGATATATTTTCTTGAGGGAAATAGGAGTAACATGGGGGTTTATTATAAAGAAGAATAAACTTGATTGGTAGTAAAAGGATAAAGAAAATCGCATCAAGGAATACTTTTTTTTTTCATTATGAGAATGCACCTTTTCCTTCTTCCTGGATAACCTGGGCTCTCTGTCTTCTGGGAATTGTCATGGAAAACCTTACTTAACCCTTGGACCATCCTTACTTCAGATTTCTTTTAATCCAGAAGACTCAAGGAACATTTCAAAAGATATGAGTTGAGTCCTTTGCAGATGCCCTAACTGCTATTTGACATGTCATGAATTCCAGTGTTTCACCACATTGTTGAGACATTTCAATTGATAGAGCACCAATTCTATGCGTCTTCTCACTGCACTGCAGCTTGGTCTGCTTCCTATGTTTTTATTTTTTTAAAGGAGTTCACTTACGCAGTCATGGGACTAGCAATTACAAAATTGGCTGAAAATGCCACCAGGATTTCAATGTTACAGCCTATTATAGAATTCCTTCATTGTGAGACACCAACCCTTGGATGATGTCTGTCTGTATTGTTGGAGGTAATTTCCTTTACTTTGAGTAAGTGGATTTTAAACATAAACAAATACACAGAATACTTTCACAGTGATATACAGACTAGTATGACCAAAGAGTTGGGCCCCAGAGCTAGGCTAGCATACAAAATTAGAAATTACAGTGCAATGTGACTTTCAGTTTGAAAATCTATTACATGGGAACATTCATACTAACTATGTCATTAGTTTTTGTGGATGATATGAAATGTCCTTTTCACAAAGTGGAAAAGATAGCAGGCTTTTAATTGTACAGTGTTAATTTGATGACAATAATTATGATGCTATGATTGTAAGACAGATTGGACATATGGAACTTCATGATGATTTTGTTGTTGTTGTTCAGGTGTTAACTGAATAAAGACTTCCAAGACCTAATCGATGGCCATTAAGTTGATTCCAACCTCTAAGACAGGCTAAAACTTTCTCTGTGGATTCCAAAGACTTAACTCTTTACAGAAATAGAAAGCCCTCTCTTTTTCCAAGAGCAGCCAGGGGTTTCAAACTGCTGCCCTTGCTGCCACCTAGTGCATAACCATTATGCCAACAGGGTTCATTATACCTTGCTGTGAAGCCCTCAAATGTGTAATACTGATGAGGATTTGTTAGTGGTTATCAGGAAAGCAGGTAAGCAATAGTGATTTTTTAATTAACACAATTATTTTGTAAGAGTGAAATGTGATGACAAATAGTTAAAAAATATTTTTGAAAGGAAATTGAGAATGTTTTGAGTCTGTCAAGAAAGGTGTATCCTAGAATCTGGTCTGAAAGTCCATGTAAGCATGAATATTTAGTAACAACATTCTGTGTTTGTTCTCCAAATAGTTATTTACCTAAGGAAGACTCAACAAAGCCATTTCCAGTAGTCTTCTGAGACTGGGATAATCATTTCTCAGTTATTTCCAAAGAGCTACACATATTATTGATTGCTTAGTCATACCAACCCAGTAGCCGTTCAGTAGATCCTGACTAGTAATTATTCTAAATAGTGTTTCTGAGGCTAAAAATCTATAGGAAGAGCGCGTCTCCCCTTTCACCTGTGCAGTAGCCGGTAAGTCTGAACCACCTATTTGCTTTTAGCAGTTCAGCACTTACCTGATTGTGTTCCCAGAGCTTCTTGGACACTCATTGTTGTGAGCATTATGGTTTGTCAATAGCAGGAGATAATTACAACATTAGAAACATTTAACTGACAATTGATCAGATTAAAACAATTCTGGATTATTCACAAACAAAACATCAGAATGATCCCTAGGTAATTTTGTCCTGCTGACACAGTAAATAATCAGGTGATCATCTAAAGGTCATTGATTCTAACCCATCATTCATTGAAAATGAAAGAGAGGATAATCTACTCCCATACAGATTAGAGTCTTAGAAGCCTTATTGGGTCATTGTACTCTGTCTTATAAAGTCTATGGATTGGTACTGACTCAATGATAACAGATTGCATTCTTTGTTTTTATTTATTTAAAAATTTCTTATGAGGGGAAAATGGACATTTAAATATATTTAAGAATGTCATGGCTTATAATGTTTTTCCTATCAGTCCAATTAATTATATAGATTAGCATTTATTTTTAGCATTTTATTCTATACTTATAAATTCAATATGCTGATGTCTTATGTCAAGTTGGACTTATTTCAACTGACCTGTTTGGGTTTCTGAGGTTGTATATCTTTTTTTTAAATCATTTTATTGGGGGGCTCATCCATTGCTTTTCATAATACATAAATAGAGTGCCAAACTCCTTCACATGCCTGCTGACATCATCATTCTCCAAATATTTGCTTTTCTACTTTAGCCCTTGATATGAGCTTGTCATCCTCTCCCCTCCATCCTTGCTCTCCCATCCCCCACCAATCCTCAATACTTTAAAAATTATTATTGTTTTGTCATGTCTTACACTGCCCAATGTCTCCCCTCACCCTCTCTTCTGAGACAGTTTTCCTCCTAATAGGAGGTTATGTGTAGATACTTGTAGTTGGCTCCCTCTTTCTACTCCACCTTCCCTCCACCCATCTGGTAACTCCACTCTCACTACTGGCCCCAAAGGATCCATCTGTCCTGGGTTCCCCTTATTTCCAGTTCCCATCTCTACCAGTGAACCTCCTCCAGTCTAGCTGGAATTGTAAGGCAGAGGAAAGTTGTATACTTCATTATCACCTCACTGCACTTTAACTGGCCTGTCTCCTTTGCATGGCTCCCCGGGGGTGTCCCATTGCCCACAAGTGGACCTTGGACCCCCTGCTCTCCCCCTCATTCGTAGTGATGTGATTCTTGTTCTTTGATGCTTAATATCTGCTCCCTTCAACCCCTCATGATCATACAGGTTGGTGTGTTTCTTCCATGTGGGCTTTGCTCCTTCTGGGCTAGAAGGCCACTTTTGAACCTTCAAGCCTTTAAGATCACAGATCTTTCTCATTTGGTAGCTGGGTGCCATCAACTTCCTCCACTCTGTCTGCCTCGGCACCCTTTGTCTTCAGCGATGGCACCCAGCCATCAAAGGATATAGAGTCTTGGGTCTCAATACCTGAAGGTAAGTAAACAAACGGCCATCTAGCTAACAAGTATCCAAGCTCACATGGACGAAGTGACTATGAGGTGTCAAAAGGATTAGGCCGCAGGCATCAAACAGGAAAAAACCATGTCACTGTGTGCCCACCTTCCTGAGATAATCACTGAGGACATGGGGGGCATGAATAAGAGTCTTGAAGATAGCTGATGGTACGTGGCTATCAAAAGATAAAGCATCTGAAGTCTTAAAGGCTTGAGAGTGAACAAGTGGTCATATAGCCCAGGAACAACAAAGCCCACCGTAGAAGAAGCACACCAGCCTGTGCTACCTGGAGGTGTGGAAAGAACCAGGTATTGAGCATCCAAGAACAAAAATCTTATCATTATGTGCCCACCCTCCCAACTTGATCCTGGTTGTAAATCTTTATGGAAGCAATCTGCTTCATTTTTTTTTCCTGAGGAGCAGCTACTGGAATTGAACCACTATCCTTTAGGTTAGAAGCCCAAAGTTTAATCTGCTGTATCATGGATATATATATATATATATTTAGAAATATTCAATGTACAGTGGACTCAGTCCACTAATGCTAGACAGCGTAAGAAATAAGGTGGTTGGTGTTCAAGAATGTTGAAAGTCTTAATATTTGATGTTTTTCTTTATAAAAGTCTTCCATTTGTTACATGTGGAAATACATACATGCAAGAGCCCTGAAGCAAGTCTGAGGGACAAGCTTCAAAAAATTCATGGAATAAGGAGCAGCTGACAGCAAGGACCCAAGTAGAAATAAAATGTTTTGGAAATATTGATGGCAACTGTGGCAGCCATGTGCTTATGTTAATTTTATGTTTGAAATGTAGGGGTGGAGTCTAGCCTGTTAATCTGGAGATAGCCATTGAGTAGCCAGTGAGGCCTCAATGTGGGCATGGCTTTCTCCTGAGACTTATGGTAAATCTTGTGATATTTCTCTCATGAAAATGAGAAGCTATCTCCCTGGTTGTTGGGAGTTAGTTTCAGGGACGATGAATCAGGAACAAGACAAGATGGCAGCGTCAGAGAAGCTGGATAGCCGGTGGTAAGACCACCCGGCTTTGCCCTGATGGAGTCAGACCTCTGAAGCTGGGGCAGCCACATGGAGACCTCTGCCAGCGATGAGTTGCTTCTGCCACCACTGAATGCTATTGATGGACCCTGCGCCCTGATGTGAGGAACCATGTGGAGACCCCTGTCAGCGCCGGGACTCTGCACCCACTGACCTGTGACTTTGTGAGTCGGAAGAAGACTTTATAGACTGATTTCGGGCATATGGGCTAATATTGGACTTAGGACTTTGAACTGGACTGGGCTGGGATATTTTCTCAATGTCCTGTTCCTCTTGTATATAAATATTTTCTTTATATCCATATGCGTGTCTTTGAAATTTGTTCCTCTAGTCTACCCGGACTGACACAGCAACATATATAGATGTGCTTAATACAATTGAATGATGAATTGACATAAGATTTGGAAGAAACCCTCCCCCCCCCAGTAAAATCATCAATAATAATAAAATGATTGTGAAATTTGGGGGACAAAATTAGAACTCCCTTGTGCAAAGAAAGCAAAGCTATTGTTCTTCAGTACTTTTCCAAGACACAAGCATGGGGAGGTCAGTAAGATAGTCACAACAATATATCAGTGATGTTAGCTTGTAGATAGTCTTGATGTAAAATGTGGATTTTTCTATCAACCTTATATGTTGTTGCCTGATGAGTTGATACTGTGATAAAATTTGCCATTGCTTACCAGTGTATTTTACAATGATTAGCGATACAGTTGTTAGAAATCGCAGAGGGAAAATTAAACTTTTATGGATCAAAATTTCACAATAATTCCTGAAAAGAATTTATTTACATTTAATTGATTGGCTAACATAATACTAACTTACATTTTGGTAGTCTAGCAATTTATGAAATATATGAGCACAATTTTGACTTAGTAAATACTAATTAAAACTATAGAATATGTATTTATATTCTATGACTAAAATTGTCTCTATTTTAAAGACAAGAAAACTAAAGTAACAGGACTTTAATTGTTGTTTTTAAGATAAGAGCCAGAGTTAATATTTATAATCTAGTGTATTTTTTAACAATATATATCATTATAGCTTATGATGATTCCTCTCTTCTCTATCTACTGAGGCCTATTTTTCAAGTCTTCTGAACAAAATAAAACAAACAAAAATCAAACTCATCATTGGTAAGTTGATTTTAGCAACCATATATATATATATATATATATATAATCAAGAAAAAAAACCATCTTCTCAAAAAGAATAAAAATGTATGATTTCGAAGAAAGATATAATATAATTCTAAAACCTACTCATTAAATTATCTCAGAAATCTTATTACAAGGTGACTCCACAGTTCTGAGATTATACTATGAAGCTGAGTACATGTAATTGCCAAAGTCAGTAAGGCTATGATTCAACAGAACATTTACTGGTTTAAACTGTAGGAAATGGTATCTGATTAGAAGCATTTCTGATCAGGTCGTGTTCTATTAAAAACTGCAAATTAATGAAATTAAATTAAAAAATGGAAACTTTATATTTGCATAATTTCTGCTTTGTAAGCTTTAACTTCTGAACTAATTTATCCTACTTTCATATAAACATGTGATTGAATTTGATTATCAGTACTTAAGCATACATTTGTACTGTTGATTAAAGTAAAAAATAGTAAATGACTAATAATTTTATAATCCCTGTTACTTATGGTGATCCATAATTTTCTGTTTTGTTTTTATTTTTGTTTTTTGGGGGATATCACTGCCCTCAGGTGGTGGGAGTAGGAGGCCCAGCCTTTGCTCCGTGGAGCTGGAATCGAACCTCCATCCCAGTGGGCCGCAGTCCCGCGCACAACCACTACGCCACCGGGGCTCAGTCCTCATAATTTTTGATTATTAGTGTACTACCTATAATATAAAGTGAGTATTGCAAATAAATATTGATAATAAAAATGATTCTAGAAAGAATAGGGTATTAATTGATGATTGAATAATTTTTTTGGTACACGCTAGTCTGGGTATATGAGAGAAACAAATTCATAGACTCTCATTTGTGTATAGCAAAGAGCTTTATATAAAGAGTAATTGTACATGAAAGAAACATCCCAACCCATTCCAGACTAAGTCATAAGCCTGACATTAGCCCATAATCTTATACCAATCTATAAAAACCTGTTCAGACTCATGAAACACATGCTGTGATGCCAAATGCAGGAATATCATGGGCCAGTGGGTGAGAAATTGTGTGGATCCCATGGTGTTGTAAGGCTCTCAGACTCCTTGAGTTCTAAGGCTCGAGCATGGTTCCATGGGTCTTATTTGCAGGAAAGTCTCACAGGGAGTGAGCATGTGTTCGGCCTTCATTGAGTTATTTATCTCCTTAATGCCTGCAAATGAGGTCACCAAATTTCAACCTGATTACCAGACTAAACTCTACCCCTTCACTCTTTTTTTTTTGGGGGGGGGGGTGCTCACTGCCCTCTGGTGATGGGAGTAGGAGGCCCAGCCTTGCTGCTGGATTTGAACCTGTAACCCAGGGGGCCGCAGTCCTGCGAACAACCACTATGCCACCAGGGCTTAGCCCACCCCTTCACTCTTAAATTTCAAAAGGACACCAGATTATGCAACTACCACAAAGTGTTTCATTGATAATTTGCTGAAAGAATTTTGAATGAATGTGATAAGTTTGTTTTGCCAAGATGGCCAAAGAAGATAGGTATGTCTGTTGAGACAACATAGCCAATGACCACACAAGATCAGTTGAAGAGCGGAGATAGAAATGGCTTTGTGAGCTCCGCCCTTGTTTTCTTGCTCTTGGATCTTCAGACCAGCTGGATGCCTTGTTCATCCTGTGCCTTGATCTCCAAGCGACACTACCTGTGGGACACCTAATTGGTGGACTGTGTTGCTATTAATTGAGATTCCTTCAAGCCCTGCTTTGCCACGCTCCTGGAATATATATCTCTTGGACTGGGGACTGTTGGTCTCTGTCATCTGGCTGACTGTTGGTGACCTGCTTTGCTTTTTGCTGCTTGTGGACGGATAGCCTGAATTGCTCTACAGAGCACTACTCGGTGACCTTCAAGACTGGGACTGCCAGTGTACTAGCTGTCTCACACAAGTGAGTTGAACCGAGTCATTTGTACTGCTTTGTAGATTAGTTAACTGTTTATTATTTCTTATCTTATATATCCTTTTATCTATATAAATATATAAAAAGAATTACTAGTGTCCTGGTTTTCTTTCTCTAGAGAACCCTGTCTAACACAGTAAGTTTGGTCATTGAAATATCAAAGTTTAAGAGAGTAAACAACAGCTCTCTGTGCATCAATATACAACACTATTAAGGTAACAAAAGATATTTTTGCTTACAGATAATATACAGTGAAAACTTTAGATTCACATTCTTATACCATATGATATCATAGTTTGGTGAACAAAAAGTAGAAAACTATGTCAAAAATGTACAATAATATCAGTGAAATTAAGAAATTGATAAGCAGTTCATATTGCTGTCAGACCTAAATATTTCTAGACTTGAGCAATGGAGAATCAGTGGAGAGATCATCTTTTCTTTTTTATTGTATACTTATTCATGATCCTAAGAGAGTATAGAGATGGCAATAAATACAGGTATTTTCTTTTTCTTAATCCCCATTCCCTGATATTGCAGGTATTTTCATTATTTGATTTACCTCTTGAGAAATTCTGTCAGGTCAGGTTGAGTAGAGAAACAACAAAGCAGTTCAGGCATTCTCCTCCATGGCTTATTTTTCTGAAAACACAGCTGGCTTGTCACTTAGTCATTTCCAGGGTCTATCTTCTTGAACTATTTTTAGATTCCTAGATATTTTTTAAGAATCATGAGACTCAAATGTACATTATGCATCTGCAAAGTATTATATAAATTTTCAGCACATTTTGGACTTCAGAGGCATCAGTGACTCTCAGTTTGAGAACGTCAACTTCAAAGAATTGGATAAATAAACATGCACCACAGTTGTGAGGTTGGTGCAGGGCTGGGGAGGGCTCCCTTCTTCATACTTGGGGGACTATAAACTGGAGCCGACGGGAAGGCATCTGAGAACAAATTCACCCTTTAGTGGAAGTTGTAAAGATATAAAAAGGCACATCTTTGTAAATGTCTTTTCTTTATAAAGATTTTTTAAAAGACCTCAAAGTAATTTAACTTTACTACAGTAACCACCTGAGTGATGTGCAAGGTGGAAATGTGTTACTCCATAATGCTTGCACAAATTCCATGAATGGACTTTTCAATGGGCATGTTAACTGCAGTGTTCCAAAAAAACCGGGGGAAAAATTAGAAGGTCCACCACGGGCCGAATGAACACATCATGTAATCAGTATACTCATATTCCAGGGAAAGACACATAACAATATGCATACAAATATATACACACCTATATTCATAACAAAATTTACTGACCGTAAAAGCATAGTACCAAGTGAAAGAAAGTTAACAAAGTTAAGTACATAAAGTATAATTTCTAGGCACATATAGACTCCAAGACAGTCTTCTTCCTGTCGTGTGTATGCTTACAGTACAACCCCTTCCTGTTAGGATATAACGAGGGGGGCTTGCATCTCCCCTAGGTGTATATTAGCCATGACTGGAAATATTCTCTCCCTGTGTGTGGATCTCTCTGCTGACGTCATGGTCATTGGCATTTTTGCTGCCTGTAGATCTGAATGAGGAGTATCACTCAGCAAAAGCCTGGAGTGGAGCGTGTTCTCTAAAACCGAGATCCCTGCACTGTGAAACTCCTGGACTCAGGAGACAGCTATAGCAGCAGCAGCAGCAGCAGCAGCAGAACCAGGAGCCAGATCAAGGAACAGAGTGACTGATGGGCATCCTAACTCAGGGAACATGTACTTTTGTGGAAATTGGCTTTATGGCATGGGGTGTCTCTGGCCACTTAATTGGAGAGATGGCCCTTGTGACCCATGGAAGTGCAGATAGTGCCTCTGGACAGAGGCTTGCTGGAGTGGGGGCCTCTGGACGCTTAATTACAGGAGCTGCCTCTGCTGACTCACTGTTAAACTCAATGACACCACCCATTCTTCCCATAGCATTCCTCTCTCTCTTTTAGGGCCCTTTTTACCTATACTACCAAATTCTGCATTTTAAATGCTTTTTCATGAACTTTTAATAAAATTACTGCTAGGAAAAATTATATAAATTAAAATGGCTATCCAGGAAGCAGCAATTCTGATTCCCTAGTGGGTTAAACTTTGAATGACTAACCACAAGATAGTTAAAACCTACGTGTCTCTCCAAGGGAAAGTATAAAGCTGTCTGCTCGTATAATTCTGGACATCCTATGGAGTAACTCTACTATGCCTTTAAGGGCAGAGATTGACTAAATGCCAGTGAGTCTGTCTATCCAATAGAATAATATATATTTGGCACTTATGTCCAGCTTGGCTATTTAAGATTGGTGATTCAAGATTTGAGTGGGGCATGAGGACACTGAAACATTGATTAAAAACATGTTAGTTTCCCCCAGTGATTTAAAAAAAAAAAAAGGAGGGAGAAAGAGGAGCTTATACCAAGGGCTCAAGTAAAAAATATTTGGAAATGAAGATGGCAACATGAGTAGAAATATGCTTGATAAAAAAAATGATGCATTTAATGTTATATGAACTGGAAGAACTTCCAATAAAGTTATTGGACAAAAACATGTTAGTTTCATGTTTTCATAGACTATTTGGTATCCCAATAGTAAATATTTTTACGCTAGTTGTTTTCTAATATTTCCTTCTAGAAGTCATCGAGTGCTGCTTTTACCTGGATTGCCTAACCAACAAGAAGCATGTTGTTAGCACTCTACCTGCCTTCTCGCCAAAGCTGACTCATAGAGGCGGGTTGGGTTTCCGGAGCCTCTATTAGTGGAGGGGAATAGAAAGTCGAGTCTGTCTCCCATGGAGCTGCTGGTGGTTTTGAACAGTGCAACATCTAACCACGACACCATCCGGGCTTCATTGATAGGTGTTAACATACAAAAAAAATCAAGCCAACAATACGAACAAATGGTAAACTATAGCAGCATCCTAGAATCTTGAAAAGCAAAGTCACAAAGTGATTGTCTTAGGTTGGGTTTGCTAGAAAAGTCAAAAAGTGATTCTGATATATGTTTATATAAAAAAGAAATTTATAGCAAAATGTGGCTCAAACAGTTATAGAAGCAAGCAAGTTCATGAGTCCGATGTTAGGCAAGTGACTTTTCCTAACTCACTAACTTTGGGGGCTGATGAACAGCAAGGAGACCACAATGGCTACCATGGCTAATGGATGGAAGGTTAACAGGTCAGATGGCAGGTGACTGACAACCCCCAGGAGAGGTAGGCAATATGGCAGGTTGTCAACTCCAGTCCAAAGATGCCCAGATACATTCTCCAGACCTAAGCAAAAGCAAATAGAGTTTCTCACAATGTGCACTTCTATTTACATAAGTTCCCACCCTGAGGCAATTCATTGCCTTGGGGTGGCATTCTACCAACACTTTCAGTCCAATATGGAGGCTTACAACTGGTTAGCTTGGATTATAGAGTGGGTGTCGATAAAACATATGTGAACGTTTACTCACATTCGTGTTCCTTGTTCAAATTTTATCGTACATTTATTAGAGTTAGTAGAATTCTCCTTGGTGTTTGTAAAGTTGCTTAATAGTCAAACCGAAAATCTGACTTGAAAAAAACTGGCCCGCGAGTGAGGCACCCATGGGTGCCTAATTCCAGGTGGAACTAGGGGGTGGTGTTGCAGTCTCACCAGGGCTCCTGTCAGCATGAAAACATTACTCATTGTGCTTTCATTTCCTCTACATTAGCATAAAATATCACAGTTGAGACTCCAAAGAAAATTAGTGACACCAGACGTAAAGCAAAGAGGAAAACCGTGAGAATCACGATAAGGTTAAAGAAAAAGATCATTGCCAAATTTGAATCAGATTGTCACTTATCTGATTCACAGTTGAATACAGTATGTCAAAATCCACATTATCCACACTTTTGAAAAGGAAAAAAGTGACTAAGTGGCTAATTTAGCGAAAGGTGTGAAATTGTTAACCACAAAATTAGGAAAGAGGTTGCTAAGTTACTGTTAATGGGGACAAATCAAAAACAACTTGATGGCAATAACCTATCCGAGAAGACTAAACGCCTCCAGGAGGATTTGATGAGAACTATCCAGGGAGCACGTGCTGGGCAGACAGAAGAGTTCAAATCAGTCCTGGTTTGAAAAATTAAAAAAGAGAACAGACACACACAATGCATTATGACACGAGGAAGGGGTAAGTGCAAATAAAGATGAAGCCAGTATATCCGTGGGTGAGTATACAGACTATGTGCAGGATGAAATTTGGCTGTCCAGCAAGTGTTGAAATTTTCTGGGAGAAATATTTGGGGAGAAAAAAAATTTCCACTAGGAATTTCATTACTATAGACAAAAGGCTTTGCTCCATCCTAAGCCCATAAAAGACAGGCTCGTGCTGTTCTTGGGTGGGAATGCTAGTGAGCATTTGACGGTGCAGTCAGTGTTTAGTGTCTCATTCTGAAAACTCAGGGATTTTTTTGGGGGGGGGGCATCACTGCTCTCCGGTGGTGGGAGTAGGAGACCCAGCCCCACTGCTGGAATTGAACCTCCGTCCCAGTGGGCCGCAGTCCTGCGCACAACCACTACGCCACTGGGGCTCAGCCCAAACTCATGGATTTTTAAGCAACAAACCATAATGAACAGTACATTACTTGTATTTACTGCATTGTGTCTTCTTAGCCAATAGACTGTATTTATTGTGTTTAGAGGTTGTAGGGGATATTTCCACAGTCTATGGTTGTTAAGCTTGTCTTGTGAAAAAAATAATTTATAAGTGTAATTTTTGAACCTTGGAACTGATCATTTGGTTTCCATTATTTTTTGTAGGAAAATATTTTTTAGGTCTAAACCTTTTTAGTGTTCAAGCATGAATTTGTCATGAATTGAGTGGGCTTTTTCACCTTCGTGTACCAGTGATTATCATAAAATTCTTATGATCATTAGGAATATTTACTCTTTCCTAGTTCTTCTGATTGATTTGATAGTTGAAAGCATCTTCTGTTGGTAAATGGAATGTGTTGATCTAAATATAAGCATGGGAGAAAATTTTGCCATTGTTATAATACATTAAATATACATAAGTACTAATTTGCATTTCAAATTATATTTTAAAAACATGCTTTTTATTATTTTGAAGTGTTCAAACTCAGTTTAAAATATGAATGCTCAATAATGTTCACTATTATTATAAATAACATTATTGGATGATCAATTATATTCAATCATAAAAAGTTGAATATATAAAACCACTTGCAAAACAAGTCTCCTTGAGCTAGTTCAGGTGTAGTGTAGCAATGATGAAACATACAGCTTTCCTTTCCTTTTTAGTTTAATGATTCCCCTCCCCACTATCTTGAGCCCAATTGTACTGTACAAATCCAGCTAGAACAGAGGATGTACAGTGATATGGAGAGGAACTGGAAACACAGGGAATCCAGGACAGATGATCCCCTCAGGAGAGTGGTGAGAGTGGCCATACTGGGAGGGTGGAAGGAAGATGGGGTGCAAAGGGGGAACCGACTACAAGGATCTATGTATAGCCCCATCTCTGGGGGATGGACAACAGAAAAGTGGGTGAAGGGAAATGTTAGGCAGTGCAAGATATGACAAAATACTAATAATAATTCATAAGTTATCAAGGGTTCAAGATGGAGGGGGGACGGGGTAGGAGGGGAAAATGAGGATTCCACAAAGAATTTAAGTAGAAAGAGAATGGTTTGAGAATGCTGATG
The DNA here is from genome assembly GCA_004026705.1 of Nesogale talazaci. Lineage (NCBI taxonomy): Eukaryota > Metazoa > Chordata > Mammalia > Afrosoricida > Tenrecidae > Nesogale > Nesogale talazaci. The sequence continues at coordinate 2,088 of PVJH01036912.1, read as the reverse complement.
GCAACAAATGTGCATATGTACTTGACATAATGGATGGACGTCTGGATTGTGATAGAGTTGTATGTGCCTCCAATAAAGTGACGTAAAAAATCAACAAATAAACAAAGAAGTCTCCTTTCAGAGAAGCAAAACTATACCTTTTTGTTTTGTTTTCTGTTTCAAGTGAATAAGCTTTTCTAAGTACTTTGGGGATGTCCTTCCCAGTCAGTGGTTACACCCTGCTCTCTGAAGTGAAGGCTCAGCAGTTCGGAGCTCCAGCAGCTCCACAGGGGAGAGACTGCGCTTTCTGCTCTTGGACAGGGGCTTGCTTTGAGTCAGTGCTGACTCCAGGGCCGTGAGGTTGGTTTGGGTTTTGGTCTAAGTGCTGTGGAAAGAGGAAGAACCCCGTGTGCTTAGTGGGTAATATGATGCATTCGAACAGCTTTTTCAGCCATTCCAAACAGTCAGCAGCTTTTTGGTAGAACTATGAAGCTCCCCTAAGGATTTCAGTCTCCATGTTTCAGAAATGACCCCATGGCAGTGCGTTAAGTACCCTGAAAAATGAAGGCAGAGATCCCAGGGCATTGGAGAAACCTCCCTCTGATGAGCCAAAGGCCATGTGCTTCTCTCGGGCTCTAAGAATTTAGAAGTGTACCATTTTAAAATTTTTTCTGCAAAGGAAAGCAGCAATTTGAAGAGAAATACACTGTAATTTCACACACTTGACAACTAGAAACATGAAACAACAGTTCTGGTGGTGAACATGTTAATATTTAATGATATTTCAGCTCTTTAATTAGAAAGAGCTACTGTGAAAGTTTACTTTGTTTTCTTTTAAGGACTTTCCTACAAACCATAAGTGTAAATCTTCTCTGTAGATTGTCTATTTTATACTCACTTTCCCATCTTGGGATGAATTAATGCAACTTTTAGTCACCACCACCACCAGGACTGTTTCTGCCTCACCCCCGGAATTAATAGAGAATCAGCTCCTTTAATTCAGCTTGCTTCTAATGCAGACAATCTGTATTATACAGTGTCTGAGGAGCTCTGAATCTGCACATTTTTGTGGATATTATCAATAAATTTACAAATCCAATACATGGAAATGTATTTTGAATTCTTTGCTTTGAATAATCAAATATGGGCAATATAAATGCAACTGTTTCAAATATAAGTTTTACTTATGTGAAGTCATTAAAATTTCAAACTAATTTAGATAATGCACAAAAAAATGGTAGATGACTGAAATTTTTACCACCAGATTAAAAGGACAAGGGAAAACCAGGGGTCTGATTTTAGGAGGAAGCAAGTAAGGCTTAACTATAATTTGGGAGTTTATTCCATTCATCATTAAGTATTACTCTCTTGAGAACATATAGAAAAAAAGGAAGTCTAAGTCATCCATTTTAAAGGTTCTGTCACTTATTCAACCATTTTTATGAAAAAGAAAATAAATACATTACCTACATGTTGCAAAATTCTAATATGGTTCCATATAGAAAGCTGGGGATATGAAAATTATAAAGCAGATATAGTTAATAGCTTAAGTTTACATCGACCATGGCATTTTTATTTAACTCAGAGTGCTAAGAGCCAAAGAAAGAGGAAATTGCATCTTGAGAGCCCAATGAAGAGACCTAATGTTGCTCTCAACTCGGCATTTTCCCCCCCAGATGATTTCTGCTGGAAAATATGAGGACTGATAAGTTACCAGTTTCTTTGAAATTAAGCTATTCTAGCAGTATCTGCTGAATTCTCTTGGCATACAACTGCTATCTTTGTTATATTTTTAAAAAATTTAATTTGTATTACCTATTATTTACTCAGGTGGAAGCAATAATAGAGAAACTCATTACCTCCACAGCTGTAGACTAATGCTTTCAAAATGTATCCTCTTGGTGCTCTCTATTTTGAAACATTTGTTTTAACTTCATTCTATTCCTCTATTACTAATACATTTTCCTGATCACTTTTTATTATAAAGAAAGGCATTCTAATGTCCACTCAGTCTACACATGGACTCATGGTATGCAGGTCAATGTATCCACCAGAGGAAGCTCGGTGACCTCCTTTTTCACCAGGCCATGCTTGCTCCCATCAGCCTCA
>PVJH01036911.1:0-18386 GCA_004026705.1 Nesogale talazaci | reverse complement strand
TCCCCTCTCGCTCACATCCCTAGTCCAGCTTCTTTTGCCACCCCCTCCCACGCCTCCACTTTTCCTTTCTAGCCCCCCTACCCCTCCCTGCAAGCCTACGTGTGTTATTTTATTTGTCTAGAGAGTGCCTATTTGTTCAGTGATGTGTGGCCTCCTGGCCGCCTGCTTTCAGGGGGGCAGGGAGGGGGGTGGCCGGCGCGTGTGCCTCAGCTCGGTTTCTGGGGACATTAGCATACAGCTGCCGGCTCAGCTCCGGGCCCCATCCCGGCCTCACTTTATCCAGCCTTATCATCCCGCTTCTCTCAACCAGAACACAAATCAACAGCTCCTCACACAGAGACTTTGGAGCGGAGTTCTTCTCTCGGCTTCTCAGCAAGCACTTGCTCTAAGGAGGTCTCTCTCACCCTCTTCTGAGAGTAAACATTGATTGGCTAGCTTCATATTTTATGCTCCACGCACTCTGCCCACCCTTCCTTTCTTTTACCTTCCTGAGACTCAGGCACCATCAAATGAGGAGCCATTTCTGGATTGCGAGGGACACACTATATTAAAAACAAACCTGCCAGGAGATCATTATAGGAACTGACAATGCAGCGTTGTTGGGCGTAATTTGGGGGAATACAACTTTTGAAAATTAACGTTGGTACCTTCGTGCCAACGTCCTTTGATAAAAAACTACAAAGCTCCAAGATCTGTTTTGGGAGCCCCACGTACTCAAGCTTAACAATGATGGGAATTCAAGTGTCTTTGTTTTGGTAGAATTTCTTAAGTCGTTTGGACAGAGCTGGAGTCACTGAAACCCTTACTTTTGCCAGGCCTTACCACCAGCAAGTAGGAAAGTTCTCTTTCTCTATAACACAGGACATTTCAAGCCATGACCAAAGGCCACATGGCTTCTTCTCTTATGGGCAGAACATTTCTTCACCAATGATAAAATACCAAGTTGGTGTCTTTGTCCCAAACATTCCTCCCTAGATTCAGGTAGGAATGAAATGCCACTTTCTGCATATGGGCTGATGGTAAAACAACCTTGCCAAATAAATGTCACAGAATAAAATATATTCTTGCCAGGATACTTACTGGGGTCCAACATTACTTTTAAAAAGCCAGTCAAGAAGAGTGTATCAAAATTATGCATGTTTTGGTACTAACATTTTCATTGTTATTTTGGGTCACTTCTATGTCACCAGTGACGTTTTAAGGGTTACACTTGGTCATAGAAAAGTCACAACTATTGTTTTTCTAACGGAGGTTATTCTTTTAATCTCTACCCAAGGGCCCCAGGGTCTGCCACACAAACCCACTCCATTTGCTGGTGAATTTGACCCAGGCACTCTTAGAGGGGGGCAGGGGAGACAGGTCATTCACAGCTCATTCATAGACCCTTGAAATATGGTTCCATGTGTGTTGGGTCCACATTCTGGAGAGTAGTCCGTCCCAATTGTTCCCTATTCAAGCTGTCCAGTTGCACCATATGGCTGAAGCTGAGCCTCAAAATGACACATTCATTTACATAAAACATAGTTGTGAAGGAATTAATGCTCACTGTTGGCTTTTGCCTATCTTAGAAAGCTCTGACTCTAGTGTTGTGGAATAAGCCCACTTTTGAGAAGTAGTGAGCGACTTTGGTGTAAGTAATTTGTGGCAAAGGGTTGGATAACTGAAGTGTAGTTCTGCAGGGCCCACTCTGATTTTTCCTCCCAATAGCTGTTGAATTCTTTTTTTTTTTTGCATCACTGCTCTCCGGTGGTGGGAGTAGGAGGCCCAGCCCCACTGCTGGAATTGAACCTCCATCCCAGTGGGCCGCAGTCCCGCGCACAACCACTACGCCACTGGGCTCAGCCCTGTTGAATTCTTAATAATGGTCCTAATGCCTGTTAGATAAAAATACAAAGACTGGATGTAAATACAAATATAAAATAAATATAAATAATAAAAAAGGTGGGATTCTGTTCATGAAAACCAATTTTGGCATGGTGGTTCCACGTTGGGCTTTGATCCCCAAGGTCGGCAGTTTGAAACCACCAGGCACTCTGCAGGAGAAAGAGGGGGCTTGCTACTCCTTCAAGAATTATAACGTCAAAATCTCACAGGGGCACGTCTACCCAGTTCTACAGGGTCATTGGAAATTGGCATCAATTTGATTGCAGTAAGTTTGTCATTCAATGCGCAAGTCTATGTGTCATTCAATGGGCAAGTAAACCTTATAAAACAGAGGTTTCTGCCCTGGATTACAGGTGATATGTATCAGAGCCCTCTTGCAACAAGACAGCTGCACTGAGGACCAAAGAAAATGAGCTAGATTAACTTCCCATGACCATTTTATCATTCAGAATCTGTATGTGAGCTTGTTGATTTTCACACTTTTCAGAATATTTATACTGGTGATCTGCAACATGAAATAGCAATTTGGGGTTTGTGATGAGCAGTGTCTTGATTTCAGAAATTCTTGTAAACTTGCTTACACAGTCGTTCTTTCTGATGTTGGGTTAAAGATTTAATTTTTAGTCCTCTGTTTACTCATTTTGCTGTCTGAGTACACAATTTTCTTTTTTTATCACAGTATTACTGGGTAAAGATGTGAACTGACAAAATTGGCACTAGGACATTCCAGAATATCAATCAGAATCACACCCAAGATAAAGACATATTTTTCTACAGTATGATCTCATTTTATTGCAAAATGATTTATTATTCTGCACAGGAACATGCTTTTGGATTTTGTAAAGCCTATCCCTACTGGACAATTGATATTCACTGCCCAGTGCCACCTACTGGAACAACTAGAAACTACAAGCATAAGTGACCTAAACAGAACTACTAAAAACAGGTTGCTTTGCTGTCCGGCCAGGCAGAATCATTTTCTAATTTTACAGAAGCTTCATGTAGAAAAACAGTAAAGTGGAGTCTGTGCCAGCCTAAATGATGCCTGGCCATGCATACATGGGCAGGTGGTAATGGTTATAGTGTAAGTAGTCAAGGATGCTCTTCTCCACCAAGGGTTTATAGATAGTGTCCTGAAAAACTCTTTGAAGATATTTCCGGGGTTTCTCCTGTAGGTTTATTTCTTCATCTTCTATTTGACGGGCTAATTGGTCCAAGGAAGGAAGATCTGGCTCCTGTAAAATACACAAGGAACCAGATTCAGAAATTACTTGGCAATTTCACTATCAAGAAAGTTTGTGCTGAGCACATCTACCATAGAGGAGAAAATTGAAGTCTTTAATTAAAACTTTATCTATTGATCTTGTGTGTTTAAAACTACTTAAGAAAAGACAAAATTAAACATGTTTACACTACAATTCCTAGATTTACTAGACTTACTTTGTTATAATCAGGAAGATTTTTTTAAAATCTTAAGATCAGTGCTCAATAAGATAAAGTTTTTTTTTGGGGGGGGGGCATCACTGCTCTCCAGCGGTGGGAGTAGGAGACCCAGCCCCACTGCTGGAATTGAACCTCCATCCCAGTGGGCCGCAGTCCCGTGCACAACCACTACGCCACCGGGGCTCAGCCCAAGATAAAGTTTTATTGTTATTTTTAGAGCACAGAGGGAATTAAGTCACTTGAAAATATAAACCCTATAATATGTGTACTTATAATATTTCAGGTATTTCTCTAATGTCTTATTTAAAGATTTTCAAATAATCAGCTCAATAGAATTGTGCAGTAAACACTCACCTACCCCTACCTGGATGTCAGTGATTAAAATTTTACTGTATTTGCTTGATTCCATAAGTGCCCTATATAGTAGGGATGTTATAAACAGCACCTCACCAAGGTTGTGCTGTGGGATTCCTGAACATATAATAACTGAATATTTCCCTTAAGTAAGAGTCTAATAGACTTTATTGGTCTATTTATAAACAGAATTAAATATCAAATTATACAGAAAGAATAATTGATTACTAGTTGAGAGATACTAGACTATTAATTCATTAATGGTATGAATTTATAGATAGAAAAATACATTCAAGGTCTAAGGAGACATAATATAATTAATTATCACTTGGTTATTTAAGCAAGGCATTAATAGATGCCTGAGCTTATACATACAATGTTTAGAATCAGAGTCAGTAAGGACCACGGGATTTCTTATATATATATATATACATATACATATACAATTTCTGCTTTAAATCAGCTTAACAAAGGCAGGGAGAGCAAGTGAACAATGGTGCTGAACAATGGTACTGTGGCTGTTGAAATGGTACAGTGTCATCAACATACCACGAAAGATAAATGCTGCTATGTATATAGTTCCCTCCCACCCCCCTTGGATACTTGTGTCAAAGCAATACAAAAACAGATTAGAGTATGCTGTTTTATTTGGGCTGATAATGTAAAATCATAACATGAAACTTTCAGGAAGTACTGCCCTAGGTGATAAGTCAAACTCTCATTGTACGACCATTGATTTCACTTATAATAAGTGACCATATCACCTTCCACACTGACCCTCTGAATGGGACCAGCATGCTTCAGCGTGACAGCTGCATGCCTCACAGATCAGCTAAGCACCCACTGTGTGAGCGCCTCCTGCCTCTCACTGGGATCAGTCCCTCCTCAGGGTGACCACCTCACCCTCGGTGAGGAGATAATCGCACAACTCGGTGGGCTGCCCGCACCTCCCAGTTACCATATCGTCTCTCACACTGTGATTATGTCACAAAATGAACACTGCATCTCGCCCAATATGACAACACAACTCCTAGATTAATATCTTTCATTTAGCACCTTATCATTCAATATCACTTTTTCACCTACCACATATTTCACCTCTTGGTAGTAACCAGACTACCAATCAATCTCACATCTCTTTTACTTTGTGATCAGCTCATTTCTCATATCACCTCCCTCTTGATGACCATGGGACCTTTCAGACAGTGACCTTCTCCATCAGTCTGACTGTTTTCCTGCAGTGAGACCATCTGATTCCTACGTGGTACAATTTCCTTTTTTTACACTGTGACCGTCTCTCTGCTCACTGTGACCAGCACACCTCTCACGGAGTGGCCATCTGACTTCTGATTTCTTATATCCACCTCACAGATCGCACGGTGATTACCTCACTTCTCACACTGCGATTACATTACTGAGCACAGTGCAATGGTCTCACTCACAGCGGGACTGACTCACATCCAGAGTGTGACGACTGCTTCACGTCTTAGTGTGCTCATTTACCTCTTACACCATATGGACCTTACATGCAGAGTCACCATCTTGTCACTGAGGATGATTGTGACACTTCTCAATTAGAACATCACGCCACTTGTGATGTGACCATACCATCTCCAACACTGTCACCATCTCACTTCTGTCAGTCTGATTATATCAAGTGTCACAATATAATGGCCCCTCCTCTTAGAGTGTGACAGTCCCTTTCTTCACATTGTGACTATCTCATTCCTCAGCCTGTATCACCTACCTATCACACTGTGACTATCTTACCACTACCAGTTTCAGTTATTTCAGCTCCAACAATCCAACCACTTCACTTCTCATTGATAACCTTATTTAAAAGTGTGACTGCTCACAATGATAACATTTCATTCCACAATTTAACCATGTGCCCACCTCACAATGTGGTCTTAATTTGCACTCTGACCAACTTAAAGTTCACAGTATGACCCTTTCATATTTGTTTTCTTTTTCCTTTTTTTTTTTGGCATCACTGCCCTCTGGTGGGAGTGGGAGGCGAAGCCTCGCTCCTAGAGAGCTGCTGCTGGATTTGAACCGCCAAGCCAGTGAGCCACAGTCCTGCACTCAACCAATACACCACCAGTGCTCAGCGACGCTTTCATATTTCAATCTGACTGTTTCACCTTTCGCCCTATAATAATCTTACAATTAAAAATGACCATTTACAATTCACAGTATTATGGGGTCACCTCATAGTTTGCCTAATTGTGACCATTTGACTCTCATGCTGAGACATTCTCATAGCTATGGAATGACCATATCTCACTATAGTAGCATCATCTCCATACTTTAAATGACCATCTCTCATCTCAGAAGGTGTGTTAATCTGGGTAGACTCGAGAAACAAATTCATAAACACGTTTATGTATAAAAGAGAGAGCTTTATATAAAGGGTAATTGTACATTAAGAAAACATCCCAACCAGTCCAAGGCTATAAGTCTGATATTAGCCATTCTACAAAGTTCTTTTCCGACTCACGACACACATGCAATGATGCCAAATGCAGATTGATCACAAGCCAGTGGGTAGAAAGCCTTTGGATCGAGTGGTGGCGTGAGCACCTCAGCACTGGCGGGGTGCCCCTGTGGCTTCTCTGGCTTCAGAGCTCTGTGTGCATCCATATGGCTTGTCCACTCAGGGCTCTCGGGCAGCTCCTTGTGTTTTGTCAGTAGAGAGGCTCCAAGGGAGTGAGAGTATCTCCTGCTTCCAAGAAGGAAGCACCCGATTTCTCAGAATTCTCAGAGGAGAAGGCCACGCCCACACAGAGGCCTCATTGGCTAGCTTCAGACTGACAGGCTAGAGGCCACCTGAACACTCTTAATCCTCAAATTGACACCAGATTAGGTGACTGCCACAGAAGGTGATTGTCTCCACACTCAGTCAGTCCATCTAATTTATTTCTCATAGCGAGATTATCTCACACCGAAAGGGATCACCATCTTGCCATACCCCGTGCAATCATTTTACTTATCACTGTGACTGTCCCACATGGAAGACAGTGACATGTTGCCTATCATACTGACCATATTCTCGTGTGACCATTTCACCTCTCCAAGTGGCCATATTTATATCTATGTCTATGTCCCAGTCTGACCATCCCACCGCGTACTTGTGTCTATCTCAGCTCTCCTGCGACCATCTCACCTGTGACAATCATCTTTGTGATAATCTCCCCTCTCTGGATGTCACCATCTCAACTTTTACTGCGTGACCCTCTCACCCTTACTGCCTGAGTCTCTTACCACTCCTGTGCTCACCTCAGTCTCCCAGAGTTGCTTTCCCCACCTTTCATTCTTATTGTGACTTTATACAATTCAGGGGGAAAGTCAATGTTGCCATCTCACTCTTCAGAGAGAGTATGCCACAACTCACAGAAGCCATATTACCAAGGGGCATACTTTCACTTCACATTTTGATCTTCTAATCTCTTTCTTCATCTTAACCCTCCCACTTTAACTATCTCATAATCACAATTTCCTATCTTCTTTTATTTTGTGATGGTCTCACTTCTGCATGAGCTTCTCATCTCTCTCCGCATGGCCATCTACTACTGTAACCATTCCAAGTCACATCTCATAGTGTGACCATATCACCTCTCACCACTACTATGTCACCAATGTCTATGTGAGCACTTCAATTCTCAGAGTGAGAATTGAATCTCACCCTCAGTATCACCAGCTTGCAACCTGGTGTGAAAATTTATAACTCAATGAAATATTTTTACCTCTCACATTGGGACCTTTTTCCTTCTCAATTAACCTCTCAAAAGTGACCGAATGTCTTGCCCTTAAAAATGTGACCATTTCACACTATACCCATCTCCCAGATGTGTGTGACTATCACATCCATTCAGTGTGACTACGTCACATCATAGTTGCATGATATCGCTTTTCAGTGTGATCACTTTACCTTTCAGGGTGGCATCTTACCTCCACACATCTCATAACAATCTCATCTTAAGGTCTCACATCTCATAAAATGATCGTATCACCTCTCACATGGTCATCTCACATCTCTGTGTGACAATCTCATCTGTCACAATTTGGCCATCTCACCTCTTATAGATTGGTCATAACACATCTCACAGAGTGATCATTTCATTGCTTACACTGTGAACATAACACCTGACTTGAGACCATCTGACTTCTCACATTGTGACCATGTCTCATCTTTCAGTGAGATAATTTCAACTCTCACAATATGACAGTATCATCTCTTACACTGTAACCACTTTACCTATCTGTAGCTTCTCAAGTTGACCATAACAACTCCAAGAGTAACAATTTAATTTCCAATTAAGTGTGACTACCTTACAGTGAAGTGTGGCTGTCCTAGTTATTTAGTGCTGCTATAACAACAATGCTACAAGTGGATGGTTTTAGTCAGTAGAAATTTATTTTCTGACAGTTCAGGTGTCTAGACATTCAAATACTGGGTGCCAACTATAGGGAGAAGCTTTCTGTGTCAACTATAAGAGAAGGTCCTTGTCTCCCTTTACTATCTCTGGCTTCAGTTCCCCTGGAAGATCTCTATATATCTTTGTATCCAACGAACCTGTGTCTAGAAGGTTCTCAACTCAGGGACCCTGGCTCTTTTTTGGTGACATTGAAGTTCCTCTTCCTATACGCTAGTCTCTTTCCTTTTATCTCTTTTAAGAGAAAAAAGTTTTGCAGGTTACACCTCAGAGAACTGTCCCTTCAATCAAATCAAGACCGGGACTGAGTAAGAGTATTGAATTTCATTGCCATCCTTATACAATGCATAGGCTGATCATACCAGATCACATCTTTGGGGATGTTTCCATCATTTTATAACTTCCAGATTACATTATTACATAGTCAAATCACTGAAAATCAAATAAACCCGCTAATGCATTTTTAAAGGGGAGATAGAGTGGTGGACATAATTATTCAATTCATGACAGTGACCATTTAAGCACTTCATATTTCACAATGACGATCGCACTTCTCACAGTAGATCCACATCATCTCTGTAAGAATGGCTACATTTCACACAATGACCATTTTACATCTTACAGTGTAAACCCCTCATCTCTCACCTCTTACATTACACTTTGACAATCTTATTTCTCACGTGTGACATCTTACCTCCACACTGTGATCTCCTCACTTCTCACTGTGAGCACATCTCTTTCAGTGTGAACATCTCACTACTCAGTGTGACCATCTCACCTCTCACACTGGGACTGTCTCATTCCCCACTCATTGACAATTTTAATAGTTTTTTTTAAAGAATTTATCTATGTCTACCAACAAAAGAATGTACAAACACATTTGTGAAACATCCATACAATGCATGAAATATGTTCATCCATAATGAAGAATCTCGGAGGTACTATGCCAGTGGGGGGTCACCTGCTTGAATTTGTGTGAGGTGTTTTTTCTGTATTTCAGTATATGAGACCCAGGATTGAGGAACCTATAGGGACAGCAAGTAGAATAAGGATTTTGGGGGCACGTACGTAGAGGGGGGTGGGTACAATGGTGGTGCTGGTGGTAGGGGTTGTGGTGGGGTGGAGATTGAAAGGGAGATGATGCCAAAGATTCCAGGAAGAATGTTTGGAAATTGATCATGGCAGCAATTGTACAATACTGCTTGATGTTTTTGAACTATGGAATGATATTTATATTAACTTTCACATAATTAATAAATTTTTAAAATGTCTACATGCTAAAAGTGTGAGTAGATAAAACTATAGGCACTAGCTGGATTCATGGTTTCTTGAGGGCAGGGGAGGTTGGAGGTAAATGGGGAGCTAATAACAATGAGCACAAGAAAGAAGAAAATGTTCTGAAATGGATAGTGGTGATGATTAAATAACTTTTTAATCTGATTGAACTGTTGTATGAAATGTGAATCATATACCAATAAAACTTTAAAGAATGGGCATACTAGTATTTTCTAAAAGATGGTTGAATGTAGGAAAAATATAGGATGATAGCTATCTGACAAACAGACTAGATGAGATCCGTATTAGTTCCCATTCCAAAGAAAGATGATGAAACAATGCAGAAATTATCAAACAATGTAATTAATATCACATGCAAGTAAAATGATGTGAAAACACCACTTGAAAAAGATTGCAGTAGTATATAAAGGACTGCCAGAAATTTTAGCTGGATTCAGGAGAGGGCATGGAAAACAGGATAATGATACTCTAATAACATCAGTTGGAGAGAATACCATAAATATGTTTACCAAGATTTTATTGACTATATAATCAATAAATCATGAAAATTGGATCATGAAAAATGATGGAAATATCATTGCAAAGAATGGGAATTCTAGAACCCTTAATTATATGTATGTAGAGCCTATATATAAAACAAAAGGCAGTAATTAGAATAGAGCATGGGGTACTGTATAGTTTAAAATCACAAAACACATGTTGGATTGTATCTTTTAGCCATACATATACAATGTGTATGATGTGCAAATAATTCAAGAAGCTGCACTATACGAAGAAGAATCCAACACTAAACTTTGCTTAAGACTTGTTAACAAACTTTGATATGCAGATGACACCACTTTACTTGTTTAAAGCAAGGAGGACCTGAAGCACTTACTGATAAAGATTGAAAAGTATAACCTACAGTATGGATTACTCCTCAACAAAAATAAAACACAAATGCACACAACTAGATCAATAAGTAATACGATAAGTAGAGCAAATATTGAAGCTGCCAGTGATAGCGATGGGAAAGTTCCAACTCTTTGGGTCAGATATCAGATTGTAGGCATCTCCTGACTCTTAAAGCTGCAGGGGATGATGAACCCAAGAGTCCTGAGTTCGAAGACTGACTGCTGGCTGGAGAGGCGAATGACTCCAATGGCAGAAGATAAAATGGCAGGGTGATAATAAGTTGCCGGATTGGCAGGCAATACAGCAGGCAGTTGACTGCAGTCCAAAGAACTGAGGATCCAGATCCAAGAGAAAGCAAGAAGGCCTTCACATAACTTCCACACTCTCAAGGACATCTCATCACGGTGGAGTATGAGGGCTTAACTGCCACTCACTAAGAGTCCTGGTCCATCAAGTTGACACAAAACCTTAGCCAGCACAGATGATGAAAATATTCTGTTATAGCAAGCAATAGGCATATTTCTATAAAAAAATACATTTCTGCTAAAACATGTACATTTTATAGACAGTGTCATCCAGTATGGTTTACACCCCTTTGTACTCCCCCAGGACCCCAATGATACAGACTCCAGTGTGAATGGAAAAATTTCAATGCTAAGTTTCACAAATACTTTGCATTTTCATTGCAGAATCATTTTTTTTTCTGCTGAGCACACAACTTCTGGGACATATAGCCTAGCTTCAGTTCATCTTGAATGAATGATATTGAGAAAGAAGTTTCCCTTATAAAAGGAGTGTGTTTTGACATCTGAATGACTAATCCTTAGAGTTTTTCAGACACACACATACAAATGTTACTGGTAAATACAGACATAAACTACAAGAATGCAATTTTTATTTGAAGGGGCCAGCAAATGCAACTCCGATTTTAACCTTCAGTAATAGTTGATAATAAAAAATGAGTATACTTATAAAAAGGGAACAGAAATTTTGATACCATATAAGAGGGTTTACATAACCACCACTATTCCTGCAATATCCCCACCTGGGTTTATATCCTCAATAATTCTCTTACATGAAGTACAGTTGTAAAACCATAAGGTGAGGCTGTCGGAAAAAGTCAAAATAATCAACAAACAAATCTAAGCTGTTTTTAATTTGCAAGGACAACTCTACATATCCCTTAAGCACGCTTACCTCCTTGGAGGTTATGATTTGGCGCAGCTCTTTCCTGAGGTCAATAAAGCGGTCGTGGAAGAGGGCCATGCACCAGGGCTCCGTGAAGTAGCTAGTGAAGAGAAAGGGGATTCGGTTATCGGGCACATCAACCGTTATCACTAATAAAGTATTTACATTGTTTTTTGCCTTTATACATTACTGTTCTGGCCCTATTGCAATTGCTTCCTCATAAAATGCCTCATATAACAGTCAGGCCAATCAATTTTTTAAAATGGATGTTCCTGATGTCAGGCCAGGTTCCATAATTGCATTTAAAGTGGTTTAATTCAGAGCTGGAGCAAGACCCGGCGAAGATTCCTGATGTTATCAGAATTTAAAAGCCTGAAGACTTGTAAAGAACGATGTCTCTATTATCTGCCCTCATTTGAGAAAACCAGATTGCAGGATTAACTGAACTGCTGCATAAATAAATTAAATTTGGGTAGACAATAACACAAATGTTGTTCATTAAGTTTCTGGATTAATAATGACCAGAAAAGCAGGCCTCCTCAGTGTCACAACATGGTCTTTGTACTCCGATGCCTAATTGAATCATTTTTAGGAGAGCAGCTCTTTTAGTGCTTGTATCTGTGAACTTTTTTCTGAAAACTATTTGCAATAAATAAATGATATCATCCATGGAGAGCAGTATGATCGTCATTTATTTACAGGTGAGAATGAACAGCATGACACATTTCTTAGAATGACCAGGAATGTTTATTGGGCTTTAGCTCTTTCTTTTAATGCTAGGTGTCACGGGACCTGAAACTAAGACTTCAAGGTCAGGAATACATTGATGATATAGGTTCCACTCCTCTCTGGATTTGTTTCTGTCACTGTTTGTGGATGTCGTGTGTGTATACAGAGAAGAAATAACTTTTGCATTTCATAGACTTATTGTAGATAAACATTTTCTATTTCCTGAGACTTAAATGGATTTTTAGGAATAAGGTAAAGAGTCTCAGGAGTAGTGGAATTAAAAGAAGATAATTCCCAAATTGACCCAATGTATGCTGGGATCATCATGGTAGGACTTACCTACTGTCTGGTAACTAGACCAGAACATGATCTAATGTCATCTAATGTCTAATCATCAACTTTGCTATTAGGGTCATATATTCATTCCATTAATATGTACTTTATATCAATGATACGTAGTGACCAAAATATACCCCACCTTAGAGGTCAAATTGAAGAGTAAGTGAATGCACAGTCATGATTACTACTTCAGAGGAAACAAAACAAAACAAAACAAAAATGTCAAGAAGGGTCAAATGGAGGAACTAAGGGGAGAGGGCTAAGGAGGCTCTCCTCTGAGACGGTGACTTCGTGGATCTGAAAGACCTGAGAGAAGATGAGCGACGTGACATGACTACCTGGGAAAAAGCATCTCACATTCTGAGGTGGGGGGTGTGCCATCATTCTCAATTCTATTGGTGCTTCAGTGGTGGTCCCTGTGGCAACCTATAAATTACACTTGAAATGACAGTGTTCCTACCTGTGAGATAGAATTTGTATGTGACTACAAGGGGTGTGCAGGTCTTACCCTGCATTGAGAACAACTTCTCCCACATATATTGACAGTATCAATGTATAAGATGACCCTCTCAGCTA
This sequence comes from Nesogale talazaci, assembly GCA_004026705.1. Taxonomy (NCBI): domain Eukaryota; kingdom Metazoa; phylum Chordata; class Mammalia; order Afrosoricida; family Tenrecidae; genus Nesogale; species Nesogale talazaci. The sequence goes on along the minus strand of PVJH01036911.1, from coordinate 5,247 downwards.
GCTATAAAACACGTATTTCATACTCAGTTGATACCTGAAGTAGGGGCAGAAGTCATAGCAAGAATGTCATTGAAAGGCCTCTTGTTCTAACTCGATCTCAGTCTCAATGGTATTTAGAACAAGAGGGGACCTAAGAAGGAAATAAATTGTGTTAATATGCCATTTCCAGATTGGGCTTCTCTGTTGCAAGGATTTTGGATCAGGATCTTGTGTTTGTGGTTAATCGAAGCCATGTACAATAGCCGGCATTTTGTAGGTCTGGTGTTTGATAAAAGGTGTTTTAGACAAAGGGGAGGGGGATAATTTCCTCTGATGAAAAAAATTATCCAAAAATCTATCCAGCAAAGAAATGAACATGCACGTGGTTCTTTAGTTCTTACAGAAAATGCTTGTTTTAGCAGCGATAGCTTACTGTGCTCCCTGGATAGAGGCTGAGGAGCACTGATGCGTGCTTTCCTTTGTGCCATGCTCTCTGCTTTGAGTCTCTGCCACTCACAAGCCATGGAAGCTGGCCCTGAACCACACTACACTTTGGTGTCCACCTCCGAGACCTCTTTTGCTTTTTAACTTTTGAGGGATATTAAAAAAATTTTTTTAAACTGTTGTTGTGGAAACAGTCTTTATAAAATATTTAAAAACCTGATAGATTGCAGTATTTCATTAAGAAACAGGTGGGATTATTCTGCCAAAATCCAAACAATATGTATATAAGACTGGAGAGCAGCTCTAGAAATGAATTAATGTGTGACTTGAGCTTTGGGCTTCATAGGAAAAGACAGAAAAAAAAACAAAAGAAGAAATAGAGAAAGTCAGCAAGAAACTCCCAAGGAAAAAAAGTCTGGGACCAGATGACTTCACAGGGGAATTCTACTGTTTATTCAAGGAAGAGATATCTCTGAGGCTTCACAGACTATTCCAGAATATAGAGAGACAACAGATCCCCAAACTCGTTCTATGAAGCAGCCATAATCCTGATACCCAAACCACTTGGAGACCTCACAAAGACTGGAAACTATAGACCAGCAGTACTAAACCTTTGGGCCATGACCCCTTTGGGAGTCAAATGACCTTTTGACAGGGGTCGCCTGATTCTTACCAGTAGCAAAATCACAGTTATGAAGCAGCAATGAAAATAATCTTATGGTTGGGGGAGGTCACCACAATATGAAGAACTGTATTAATGGGTCATGGCTTTAGGAAGATTGAGACCACTGCTATAGACCAATATCCCTCTTGAACATAGATGCAAACATTTCTCAACAAATATATAGCCAATATCATCCATCAACATATCATAAAACATAAAAAATCAGTCTTTGCCATGTGAAATTCATACCAGGGATGCAAGGATGGTCTAATAAGAAAATACAATCAATGTAATCTACCAGTTAAACAAAACAAAGGATAATAACTATATATCAAATTAATAAGTGCAGAAAAGGAATTTGACAATACCCAACAGATTCCTAATAAAAACACTCAACAAAAAAGGAATAGAAGGTATAGTCTTCAACATAACAAAGGCCATATGTAAAAACCAACATCCAACTCAAAAGGGGAAAAACTGAAAACTTTCCCCTTAGGACAGACCACATCCCACTATCACTACTGATTACTCAGTATCATGCTCATAATCTTAGCTAGAACCATTGGATAAAGAAAAGAAATCCAGGGAATACAACTGGAGAAAGAATAAGTGAAACTCTCACTATTCACCTTTGATTTATATGTAGAAAATCCCAAAGACTCCATATCAGACAAAATTGCCTCAACAAACTAGAAATAGGATTATCTTATGATTCAATCATCCCACTTCTAAGTATGTACCTGACAGCTTTAATTGTAAGATGCCATTAAATGTACACACCTATGTTCCTTGCAGTTCTATTCATGATATCAAAAGAACGCCTCTCAACAAATGATTGTATCAACAAAATGTTCACACATACAACTGAATACTATGCAGTCAAAAAGAACATAATTGAGTCATCAGCATATAACCTGGATGAATCTAGAGGACCTTATGCTTAATATAATTAGTCATTCACAAAAAGGAAAATGCTCTGTAATCTCACTATTAGAAAAAGACAAGAATTGTGGTGTCTAGCAGAGATTGACGTGAAGAAATAACTTTAGATAGTTGATATTTATTTCTGGTGATGAGAAGTATGATACCAAAAGTGAATGAGGTGCAAAGTTTGACCAAGGTAAATAATTCCACAATAAAGTATGGCAGGAAAAATAGTATTTTTAATAAATGTCATGGTGTTTGTAATAGCAACTGGAAAACAAGAGTACAATTATGGGCGTGTGCATATAAACATACAATTGCACAGTTTATGTATTTGTGTTTATATATATGGACATTATATAAGCCACCAAACCAATGCATTGCCATTACATTGATTTTGACTCGAAACAACCCCAAGGAACAGAGTTGAATGGCCCCCAGAATGACCCCAGCTGTCAATCTTTACAGAAGCAGACTGCCCCTCCTTCTCTCCTGGAGCAACGGGTTGGTTTGAAATGCCCACCTCTTGGTTAGTAAGGCTAAACCAAAGTGCTTAACCACTGTGCAGACAGAGCTCTTGGACATGTAGAAATGTATTTATCCGCAGTTGTCTACAGACATAAATATGCATGTAATTAAAGATATGGGTGGCAAGTATAGATATTTCTTAGACTGAACCAAATACTTCCTAGGACTGGCTTACGGGGTCTGAAGCCTTAGGGCCAGAGTCTTGTGGAACAACTCAGTTAATCGGCAGACTCTGGTACACAAACTTTACGTGCAGCATGCTAATTTACTAAGTAGCGTGTGCGATTTTAAAAGCTCGTTCACAGGAAAAGAAGCTAATATGTTGACTGTACTTGTTATGGCTTCTCCCTCCTCGGGGCCACTAATAAACATTTCCAGCGCTGCCTCTCTCTGTCTGACCCCAGTAAATACTTCTGTTGATAAAAGAACCTAATTCTAGTAGCTTTTTTGGTGAACTCAGTCAGGATAAAGAGGGGAGGTTGGAAAAGGTAGCATCTTTCTGCACCCTGAGATCAATTAGAATCTTTACCCTGGCAAGAAAACAAATGGCCACTAGAATTCTCTATAATTCTGTGTTTGAACTTCTTCGGTTGACAGTTCATTGGATCCCACGGGTGAAAGAACCTTTGTTGGAGAATTTTTCTTCTCTTTCATTTCTTTCCTTTTCATCTGGTTTCTTTCTTTGCTGTCTTATGTGGTACCAATTAAAGGACGGGTTTGGACAGGAGGGAGGCTCCATGTGGATCCAAGCTTGCTGGACAAGAGGGCACCAATCTGGAAGCCACATGAAGATTCCCCATGAAGGCAATGGCCCTCAATTTTGGAGTCCTCTTCCAACCTTGGGAACATTCTATTCTATTCCAGTTTTGTTATTTTATTCCTCTGTTAACAAACGAATTTCACTATTTCAATAGGAAAATACCTCTAAAAGAGGGCACTATTTATTTTAAATCTATGTAACAGGGCTTTCAAAAACAAAAATGTTGATACGAGTATAATTTTCATTTCTGGATGAATATAATTTTTTCTTTATGAGTATGTTTTTTATTTTACAACATGTGCATATTTAGGAATTAGATTGTCTTAATAAGGAAAAATGAAATTATATATAATATCTATATATGATATGGATACCAACTTTAAAACAAGATCTATACACATTCTAATATTGAGTTAGAAGATGTCTGTTATAATTTGATCTGTATTCAGTTGTGATGAAAGGTATTCCCCAGAATGCAAGAGAGATCAATTCGCTATGCCGTCTCTCTAAGCATTGGTGGAGACACTGACCAGAAGGCATTAAGAAAAAGGTCTGGAACTTAGAACAAACTCATTGCATTGAGTCAGTTGTGACCCATCATACCCTGTAGGACAGGATTGAACTGACCCTGTGAGGTTCCAAGTCTTTCATTCTTCATGGGAGTGGGAAACCCTGGCTTTCTCCTGAAGAGCTGCTTGCTGGTTTCTCACTGCTGATTTTGCTGTCAGCAGCTCAACACATAACCAGTTCACTACCAGCGCTCCTCCCATTCCCTTAAAGTGCTAAAGATTTTGTAGGTCTTATGAGAATTTTTCATCCCTCAAATGATCATCTTTACTTGGTAGGTTTTTTTTTTAATTTTATTGGGGGCTCTTACAGTTACTACAACATTCAGTACATCATTTGTATCAAGCACATTTGCACACATATTTCCACATACATTTCCCAACATTTTCCACTTGAGCCCTTGATACAAGCTCCTCTTTTTAAAAAAAAACCCTTCCCTTTCCCCTGGCCCCCCCTTTTTTTAATGAATCATTTTATTAGGGGGCCCCTACAACTCCCATCACAACCCCTAACAACATCAGTTGTGTGCAGGCCACTTTTACACACCATCATCACTCTCACAACATTCTCCCCACCTCCAGGCCCCCATTATCAGCTCCCTATATTACCCTTCCTCCCCGCTTCTGCTTGAACCCTTAGTAATTTACAAATTATTTTTTCATCCTGTACACTGAAAAATGTGTCCCAACACTCACTTCCCTGTTGTCCGTGCCCCAGAGAGGAGGCTATGTGTAGATCCCTGAAGTTGGCTCTCCCTCTCCATTCCTCCATCCCTCCACCCTCCTGGTATTACCACTCCTATTACTAGTCTTGATGGTTCATCTATCCTGTTTCCCATATTTCCAAATTCACTGTACATCTCCTGGTCTAGCTGGATTTATGTGGTAGAATTGGGGTCATGATAGTGGGTGGGAGGCAGCATGGGAACTAGAGGAAGGTTGCATATTTCATAGCTCCTACCCTGTATCTTAACTGACTCATCTTCTCCTTGTAACCCCTCTGCAAAAGGATGTCACCTCACCTATTGATGGGCTTTGGGTCCCCAATCTGTACTCCCCCTCATTAATAATAATATAATTCTAGCTCATTGATGCCTGACACCGGATCCCTTCACCACCTCATGATCACACAGGCTGGTGTGCTTCTTCCGTGTGGGCTTTATTGCTTCTGAGCTGAATGGCTGCTTGTTTACTCAAGCCTTTAAGTCCCCAGATGCTATATCTTTTGGTAGCCGGGCACCATCAGCTTTCTTCACCACATTTGCTTATGCACATATTTGTCCTCAGGGATCATATCAGGAAAGTGAGCATGCAAAGTTGTGCTTTTGAGTTCTTGAAGCCTGATATCTCATCCCTTTGACACCTCATGATTCCACATGCTA